>JALIZH010022193.1:490000-698538 GCA_030522465.1 Rhipicephalus appendiculatus | reverse complement strand
GTGCACGTAATGTTCTAGATGGACTGCAGGTTACGGCAATTCCCCCTACCCCGGCCGTGACTCCGGCTACACCCCTGAAAACAAAGCATAATGGCGTCGATTCGTCGTGTGAGCTAAGGGTTTCGTTGATACTCAAGGGGAGGGTCATCCACATGTAAAGTTGATCACGGTGATTTGCGTGCAGTGTTAGAGAGCACCCTAAGGATCGAATCACCCCTCTTCTTATGACTTATGACTATCTATCTATCTATCTATCTATCTATCTATCTATCTATCTATCTATCTATCTATCTAATCTATCTATCTATCTAATCTATCTATCTAATCTATCTAATCTATCTATCTATCTAGCCAGCCGCCTACGACTTCGTACTCTCGAGGCCGTTTCGTTACCTGGATATAAACCAAAATTGTGTATGATGGAACATGAGTTTATTACGAACATGAACGAGAGGTCGTAACATCCCAATCGTAACATGCAAGTCATGTGACGCTTGATCTGCGCATGCTGCACCAGTTCAGCTGATTGCGAGCAAACAGCGGATCGCCGATCTAGAGGCTCCGGATCTGGGCCTGTCATCTGAAGAAATCGCGCGTGCGTTCCCCACTTCGCTCTGCGCTGTCAACGGCTTCAAGTGCGGCACCCCGTGGTCCATGGTCACCTACCAGTAGGTGCGGTGACGACAGGCTTGCGGGATTTGCGGCCGAGTGCTCGATGTTAACGGTGGCTGGTTACCTTGTGTAGGTAAGTGCGTGCCACCTATTTCACCACGTTTATTACCATTGTCACTGGCTGCATATTCCAACTGTGTACTATTGCTTGTTTGCTATGGGTGTTGATGTGTGCACGTATCGCGCGCGCATAGGGCGCTTCCTCGCGCGCCACATACAACTCAAACAGCAGTCCACTGTCTGGCTCCGGTCAACGGCGTTTTTTGGTTACTGGAGAACAGGATGCCGTCTGCTTGTGGTTTTGTTCAGTGTTGCACACTTACTGCTTTGCGCCGGCGACATCGAAACAAACCCAGGGCCCTGACAAAATGGACCAAGTATTGGTTTTGATGAAAGATACAGTACAGTACTTGACAAATTCCAGAAAGAAACATCAAGCAAGTAGAAGGACCTTCAAACGACCATTACAGATACAAAACGGCGACTTTCGAAAAGAGAAGAATGACTTGACGTTGTAGACATCTTGCGTAAAGACGTCACAAGCGTGAACGAAGTCCTACAAGAATAACGCCCAGTTGAAAAGCCTTGAAACGACACAGACAAAGCAGGAAGATTTAATGGTCGGCGACCTGAATAACAGAATGCGAAGGAATAACCTAGTTTTTAAAGGTATTCTGGAGCAGACAGCCGAAAAATGGAAGGACACAGAAAAAATAATTTCTGAATTTGTCGCACAGCATCTTGGCATTCAGCCGGGTGAAATCGAACGTGCCCACACAGCAGGGCGAGTCACAGATGATCGAGTTCGGCCGATTGTAGTGAAATTTTTGAACTTCAAAGATGAGAGCAGCATTCTAAGAAACGCCTACAAGCTGCAAAAATTACCTTTACCTCGAGTCTAGGGTAGAGGAGGACTTCTCGCCAAGGATACCGATGATAAGAAAGAAACTTCGCGATTTCGTAAAGGTAGAACGAAAGCCTGGTGAAAAGTATAAGCTGCTCTTTGATAAGGTTCTCCTGGGAAATAGATTGTACGGATTTGGAAATGCTAACGACAGCACAATTGTTGAAATACCAAGGCACGAACCACGTGTAAACACTGCATGACGCAAGAATTGTTGTGCGCATACATAATGTCTTGTTGTATCGAATTTTCGCAGCATCATTGAAGATCAACTTGCCACATTCGCTGAATGCTGCAGCGCGGATCTAGTTCTCGGTACGGAGACGTGGTTAAATGCTGATGTGTCTAATAACGAACTCGCTTTATCCGCTCATTTCAATATCTTCAGAAAGGACAGCTCATACCAGCGTGGCGGCGGCGTAATGATTGCCGTAGAAAGTCATTTTCAGGCACAACTATTAGACACAATCACACACTTAGAAATTCTGTTGATTGTATTGCAATTGTCAGCAGGTGTAACCTGCATCGTCGGAGTGTGCTATCGTCCACCAGAGGCTTCTATCGAATTTATCGATAATTTGAATGACTCACTTAGTTTTGTTCAATGCAAACATCCAACATCAACTATAATATTAGCCGGAGATTTTAATTATCCAGGAATAGACTGGCGGACATGCACACCTATAGGCGGTACAAGGAGAAATGAATATATAGAATTCCTTGGTACACTCTCACTATTTAACATGACACAAATGGTTTCTCTCCCTACACGCGGAAGTTCTGTTCTTGATTTAGTGCTCACTAACGAACCTGAGAATATGCGCGTCCATGTACTAGAATGTATTAGTGGACACAGTGTTCTGCACTGCGAGACCATGATAAAAGTCGTAAAGCCAGAAAAACAAAAGAAAGTATTGTACGACCGCAAACGAGCTGACGTAGAGCACCTTCTGTCCAACTTGTAATCTTTCTCTGATCATATTCTCACAAGCTTCCATTCTCGTGACACTAATGAAAACTGGCGAATGGTTCACGACAAACTCTTAAAACTAAAAAAAATCAATACATTCCTACAATCACAATCACATTTTCGACTCGCAACTCGTGGTTCACCTCGCATGTCAAGCGGTGCATCAACAAGAAAAAGCGCTTGTATTCTAAAGCAAGATTCTCGGGCACTGATAGCGATTGGGAAGAGTACAGAAACTATGCAAAGTTATGCGACAAAGAAATAGAAATAGCTAAAGACAAATTTTTTAATCAAGATTTACCTGCGCTGCTAACAAACAATACTTAAAATTTTTGGTAAGTGGTATATCCTGGGAATTCTTCTGGACAATCAATTCATCTAACTAAAGACGATAAGCTGTTGTCACCGTCAGAGGCTGCACACGAACTGAACTTATTCTTTGGGTCTGTTTTCACTGAGGAGGAGCCCATTACGGCCGATTTAAAATTTGACTCCGTTAACGCCACATGAATGACATCGTTATCACTCCAGAAGGTATGGAATCGGCCATTGAACGTCTTGCAAACAACTCATCACCTGGGCCATATGGTATATGCCCGAAGTTACTTAAAATTACTAAGCCAGTCATATCCCGTGTTTTTGTAGCTTTATTTCAGTAATCCAATTGATACTGTATGTGTGCCTGATACATGGAAAATCGCTCGCGTCACGCCAATATTCAAATCCGGTGATTCATCCATGCCATCAAATTACAGGCCCGTTTCACTAACCAGCATACCTTGCAAATTACTAGAACACATCATATCATCTGCAGTAATGAAGTACTTAACCGAGCATAATTATTTTATTGCTAACCAACATGGTTTCCAGCGCGGCCGTTCGTGCGAAACTCAATTATTCGAATTAGTTAGCGACCTCCATCATGCCGTTCATGCGTCTACAATAATTGATGCCATATTTATCGACTTTGCTAAAGCATTTGACGAAGTCCCCCCACAGTCGTCTATTAATGAAGCTAGACTGCCTTAACATAAACCGAAACGTTACCAACTGGATAAAAAACTTTTTTGTGTAAATGTTATCAATTCGTGACAGTAGATGATTCTTCATCTACATTGATTCAAGTTAAATCCGGGGTACCACAAGGCTCGGTACTTGGACCGATACTGTTTCTCATCTACATTAACGACATTTCTAAAAACCTGACATCTACTACTCGCTTATTGCCGACGAGTGTGTGATTTATAGACAAATTACTAACCGCAACGACCACACTGCTTTACAAAAAAGACCTCGACAACATTTCTACTTGGTGCGATCAATGGCAAATGAAAATCAACGCTTCTGAAACAAAAGTTATAACGTTTACGAATACTATCATCCCCCCCTCTGAATTTCTATCTGATTAACGCAATTTCAGTAGAACACGTTTCATCAATGAAATACTTAGGCGTGCACCTTTCCGCCGACCTGACATGGAATGCCCACATTGACGCAATAACATCTAAAGCGTCTAAAACACTTGGATTCATTAGAGGACACTTACATCAAGCTAACTGGAAGACAAAACTTACAGCATACACCTCATTGGTTCGGTCTAAAATAGAATATACCTCATTCATTTGGAACCCACATAAGATATACTTAATTAACAAACTTGAATCTCTCCAAAATAAAGCTGCCCGATTTATAACGAGAAACTACTTACGTCATTCGAGCATCACTAATATCAAAGCATCACTGAACCTCCCATCACTAGAGAAAAGAAGACTGCTAGCACTGCTATCTCATTTTCACAAGCTTTTCCATAATCATTCGTCATTTTCTACCACTTACATATTGCCTGCCCATCGCTATTTTCCGCGCCTAGATCACCCCTTCAAAGTTTTAGCTCCGTATGCGCGTACTAACATCTTATATAACTCGCCTCTCTTGTGTGCCATCAGCCATTGGAAGGATTTACCACACGATGTTGTGTCTGTAAAAAATCGCGACGCGTTTGTAGAAATGTTAGAGTTCGCTTAATATTGTATAAAAAAAGTTATTATCATTTTTTAAACCTGTATGTCTAAACCTTGTAATATATTTTGTGTGCGGCAGTGTTCTTTATTATTTGCTTCGCTTATGCTGGTGTTAACAAGTTTATATCTATTGCAATGTAACCTCACCCCAACCCCCCTCGTTTACTGCAACCCCTCCCCCCCCCATGTAATGCCCGGCAAGGGCCTTTAGGGTATGTGAATAAAAAAAATGTGCGGCATTTTTTTTTAGCTTAGGGCACCACCAGTGATATGGGCAAAGTGTTCAACAAAAGTTGTACAACATTGCAGAAAGACTGAATTTACGGTAAATGAATCAGCTGCACGAAGAGACGCCATTATAAAAGCTAAATGACGGCTGCAAATGCTGTGAAGCGAGAATAGCGCTACGCCAACTGTAGAATATTTTCTCTCACTTTTAATGTTAGATTCAAGTGCCCGTTTGGAACTTTTCTCCAAAAAATGAAGGATGAAGTTGAAGTTGAAATTTATTGTTGAAGTTTAAATAACTCGCAGAAACTGTAATGTGCTTCCTACAACCTTCTTGTTCCGATTTTCGGTAGGGATGCTAAGCTGCAGCGTGATACAGAGGTTTGATGGTTGCAAGGATTATGACATACCGTTCCTCCGGTTGCTTCGGTGTACCCTCAAGTACGTTTTTTTATGGATTTGCTAGATGAACGCTGTGTTCTTGCTTGTTTGTTTGTTTGTTTGTTTGTTTGTTTGTTTGTTTGTTTGTTTGTCTGTTTGTTTGTTTGAAGCTCATTTCGAATTCAGCGTTGTTCCTAGGTTAGTTATTTATTTCATCTGAACCGGCCAAAATATCGCTCCCGGCACCGCTTTCACTTCAACATAAGGCGTAACCATTATTTATGCATGTCAGCTGGTTTCCTCATACAAAGTAATACTCTATAAACGAGGATTCACATTAAAACAATTTTTAAGGGTCCTGCACTGGGCTTTGTTTGCAGAAGTGTGGTTTATTGTTGCTCAGTTTTCACTATGAAATTTGTTTCGAAAAATTTTTTTAAGTGCGAAATAGGTTTTTGTTCAGGGCTCCAACTTTGGTCATTCTTTTCGGTATTTCCGAGCGATACGTCGCATTTAGGGTGTTGACAATGATGGGCAAGATATGAGTGTACATTTTTACATTAAAATCTGTCCAGACTTCTGCCGCCAATTTCGGGTTCTTCGCAAAGTTCTGAAACTTTGGATTTGATTTGAAGTCGCTGAACCTCGGAGACGCAGTCGTGTTGAGCTCAAATGCTGTGATGTACACGTCGTAGTACTTAAGCGGACCTGCAAAAGAAAATACAAATGTCACGTCCCAAAGTAATACGACGCTGTGTGCTATCGCATCTGTCCTGAAAAAAAAAACAGCAAAAAAAAGAAAGAGCCCATATCCATACTTTCTTAACGTTTCCAAGACATTTGTTGAGGCACAACATCATCCTTTATCTCTGGTATTTAGCACGTCACAGTGCTTGTGATAGGCCCGTAGTCAGGATTTTTTTTTCATGCGCGGGGGGGGAGGGGAGGGCACTTGCTGTAGGCCTCGACTCTTTTGAGAAAAACGTAGGAAGAAGGGCTAAGGGCCCGCCCCTAGCTCCTCTTACCTACAACTACAGGCATGGCTTGTGACATCCCATCTACTGAAATTCACAGGTTTTTTTTTTTTAACTGCGGAGGGAGACCGCCTTGTCGTCGCCTCATGCCTCGCGTTGGCGTCACGCAGGTCCCACACTCTCAGAAAAAAAAGGTCATTTGACTCTTTTTTGAGAGTTCTGACTTTCCACGTAGGTATATGACTCTCTTTAAGGAGGCACGTCAACTCTCTTCGGGGGTCATTGTACTCTTTTTTTGAGAGTCTTGTGACCCACAAGAGAGTTAACGTGTCTCCTTAAAGAGAGTCATATACATGGCAAGTCAGGACTACCCGAAAGGAGGAGTCACACATATTCTTTCTTTTTTTCTTAGATTGTACGTTTGACACACATAAGCCAAGTAGGCTGCACGTGTGGAACGTTTGCAGGTGCGCATATACTTTGACTTATGCTCGATCCCTTATTTCGTCATCCAAGTGCAGTGTGTCACATCTAACTCGGGACAGTCTAATTAGAGCAACAATATGGGAAATTTGGGTCGACTGAGCTTTTCCTGTGGTAGCCTCGCGTTGCACCTTTCCGTTGCACTAAACCGAACGGGTTCCATAAGTACTCAATAGTCAGTCCCATTAACTCGCGCCCAATGTGGTCAGCTCTGTCATCCTTTCTGGGGTGCTAGAAAGCAAAAGCAAGCCAGAGGCGCCCACGCCCACATTTTCAGAAGGCGCTTAAAGTGACGAATAGTGACATACACTTATCAGACTTGCACATTCTGTCGCCCGTGTACACCGAGAGTAAGGGAGGGTTGACTCCAGAGTGCTTGATGATGAAAGCCTTGATGGTGAAGTTCTGCACGATGCTGGCGCCGTAGGAGAGCGCCCCATCGTATGTGGCCAGCATGCCCTCCAGGTCGAAGTCGCATTTCACCCGCAGGTTGTTCAAGTACCGGTCCACGAGCACGTTGCAGAACTGCACAACAAACAGAAAAAAAGTTTTCCATACAGCGAGTCTGCATTGTGCGTGCGTGCGTTGTGTGCTATTAGCTACTTAGTGTTACAGTGAAATCCGATTGTATTTATTTATTTATTTATTTATTTATTAAATGCGAAGCATTTCTTAGCGAACTTCGGCGACTTTGAGCTTATCTATCTATCTATCTATCTATCTATCCATCTATCTATCTATCTATCTATCTATCTATCTAGCTATCTATCTAGCCGCCTACGACTTTGTGCTCTCCTGACCGTATCGTTAATGGGATTTATACCAAATTTGGTATGGAATAACATGACTGTATGACGAACATAAATGGCTGGTCATATCATGAAAATCGTGACTAACTTGTCATGAAAAGTATGATTTACATTCCACGCTAATGGCGCTCTCGCGACCGTTTCATTAGCCTGATATACACCAAATTTGGGATTGAGTGACATGACTGTATGGCGAACATAAATTACAAGTGGTAATATGGAAATCATGACTTCATGAGCGACATGACTTGCATTGCACGCTCATAGCGCGCTCGCGGCCTTTTCCTTAGCTTGATATACACCAAATTTGGTATTGAGTGACATGACTGTATGACGAACATAAATGACTAGTGGTAATATGGAAATCATGACTTGTCATGTGCGACATGACATGCATGCCACGCTCATGGCGTGCTCGCGGCCGTTTCGTTAGCTTGATATACACCAAATTTGGTATTGAGTGACATGACTCTATGACGAACATAAATGACATGTGGTAATATGGAAATCATGACATGTCATGAGCGACATGACTTGCATTCCACGCTCATGGCGCGCTCGCGGCCGTTTCGTTAGCTTGATATACACCAAATTTGGTATTGAGTGACATGACTCTATGACGAACATAAATGACATGTGGTAATATGGAAATCATGACATGTCATGAGCGACATGACTTGCATGCCACGCTCATGGCGCGCTCGCGGCCGTTTCGTTAGATTGATATACACCAAATTTGGTATTGAGTGACATGACTGTATAACGAACAGAAGTGGCAGGTGGTAACATGAAAATCTTGGCATGCATGTCATCTACAATGCCATTTACATGTCACGCTCATGGTGCGCTTGCGTCCAGTTCGCTAGCTTGACATACACCAAAACTGGTATATCGCGACGTGACTGTATGACGAACACAAATGACAGGTCGTAACATGTAAAACATGACATGCAAATTATGTAAAGCATGATTTGCTCCTTCCTGACTGCTTCGCATTACATCGATTCCCACAGTGCGTGGGATCTGGCGGCTTTTTATTTATTTATTTATAAATACTGCGGTCTAACTTAGAGCATAGAAGAGTGCTACATAAACATAAAAAACGTACATTTGGGCAAGAAAGAAAAACAGACGATGGCAAGGCAGTCAGAACAGGTTGCAGAGCACGTCAAATCAAATGCTCTTCAAGGGATACCAAATATTTTTGGGCCGCAGCTTCGTTAGACAGCTTACTCCAATCGTTTATTGTACGAGGAAAGAAACAATATTTCAAAGGAATTGACTCTTTGCATTAAAGGCTTAATTTTTTAGTGAATGTCGGATTCTGTTTGCGTAACCTGCAGATGGAATCAAGATATTTGATGTGTTAGTTTTGTAATGACCATTTACCAACTGATAATAAAATTATCCTTTATATCGAACTACTTTCGAATACGAAATAGCTTTGACGTCAATGCAAAATAAAGTTTGCGGCTACATCGAACAAAAATAGCTGGAGTACTTTTTATATCGAACATAGAGATGCGCGAAACGCCCCAAGAAGTTGGCTTTTCCTCGCAAGCCGTTGGCTTTTTTTTACGGAAGGTGGCTTTCCCGCATGCTTTTGTGAGAGTGAGCGCCGTAATTATGAGAGCCACATTGATACCGCATTTTCGAGCCTACAGCCAGCCCTTGCATATAACCACCCCAGACAACTGCAAACCGCACAATAATAAGAGCTAAAAAAAATTCACATGTGTTGTTTTAAGCCGCCTTTCTTGCATTATCGTGAAGCAGTTTCGTGAAGCCAACTTACGCACCGAAATTCCCATCGAAAATCTAAAATATTTTTTATCGAAATATGTGATGTATCCAAATAATTCCGTTCTTTAGCGACTTAGTTTTACGAGTTTTCGACTACGCATGAAATTATCTCTGGCGGAGCTAGCTTGAATCCAGATAAGAACGAACAGGTAGTCCTTGCAATCATTGCTGATCTTGATTAGATTAGCTTCAGGCACAGGTATATATATATATATATATATATATATATATATATATATATATATATATATATATATATATATATATAAGTGCATATAATATGACGGTTATATGACATATAGGCATAGGCATGTCAAAAGTGGATTGCTCAAGTCTAACCACCCGACCAGTCACCATTTCCACTGTAAGTGATGCGGCTGGTAGACCAGTCGACCAACAGCACGTCAATTAAAGCGACCCCAGCCTGAAACAGTAAATCACTTACTGCTACCCGCCGTACTAGCATGGTAGGTAAGGTATCGCGTTGCAAAGTTCGAGAACGTGGGTTCGATTATCGGCCACGGCGGCCGTATGTATGATTGGGGCAAAATGCAAGAACCTTACCTGTGTACCCGTAGCTTACACGTTAAAGAACCGCAGGTGCTCAAATATTAGTAGGAGTCCCACTCCACAGCGTGCCGCATAATCACATTGTGGTCTCGCAGCAGAATATTTTTTTTAAATCTACATCTGTGAGATGCTCGAGCTTCAGATGCTTAACAGTCTTGCGTCTCTTGAAGTTGGCTTCATCGCATGACTCTTACGCCTGGCGATGCCGCGCCGAGATAGGCGTAGTTGCGCCAAGTTCGAGAGATGGCGAGCGAGTTGTTTTGGCAGAACCACCTAACGACGTGGTTACTCGTGCACAAGAGGAACTTGCTTCTTGTTTTGGCTTGAAATTGACGTGGCACGCTGAAAGGGGGGACCCTGAGAAAAGGTCCAGCGGAACCCTTCCCTCAATTTGTTACGTACAGCGCGACAATAATTAGGGGAACAAAATTGATACTTTCATCCGATTTGATTCGTGAAAAGGCTAGCTGTTTCTATTCAACATAAAAGAAATATGACGCTCGTGTCATTGCCTGCGTTAAATATATTCACCAAGAAACAAAAAGACTTCGCCAGACAACTGAATTGATAGCGTGCTGATGCATCGATCTGCTGCCTTCATGATCAAAGCAGTCTCCTAATATCTTTGTTTCATTTTAAATGCGAATGCATTTCATAGTCGGGCTATGTCAGGCATCCGGCGTTGGCGTTGTGCGGCGTTGGCGTTGTCCGCGGAGGAGGGGGAGGAGGATAGGTTGAGGAGGTGTGCGCGCCGGCAGGTGTAAGATGTGAAGCATCTTATGGCGAAGCTTAATCCGGTGGTGGTGGTGTACGGCGTGACCGCCCTTACTGCGCATGCGCAAACCCTTTCAAAAAAAAATAAAAATTAAAAAAACCTCCTTTCTCCCTCCCCTAGGCATCCCTCCCCGCGGCAACCACACCCTCACTGCGCATGCGCCTCCCCTCCTCTCTCCCCAGCTACGCTCCCCCCCCTCTCTCCTCTAGGCATCCCTGCCCGCGCCGTCCACACTCCCACTGCGCATGCGCGTCCCACCTCTCTTCTCCTACGCTCCCCCCTCTCTTCTCTAGGCATCTCTGCCCGCAGCGTCCACACTCCCACTGCGCATGCGCGCGCCCCCCCCTCTCTCTCTCCTACGCTCCCCCCCCCTCTCCCTCTCTCGCCTCGCGACGCCGACGCAGGCAGCGTCTGCTAGCGAGTTTCTTGGTTGAAAAAACCGACTGCTCGCGCTGCACAACCGTTCACTGGCCACCCCGTATATATGGCAATGAATCTTGACCTCCAAGGTGGTGCCGGTGGGAGATTTCTCCTGTGCGTTGTTGAACAATAAAAATTCGCAGCGTGCGCGTTAACTAAAAGCGGTCTGCGGCGGAGCTCGGCGGAGCTATATATGAAAAAAAAATTAAAAGAATAAATAAAAAAAATAAAAAAAACAAGAAAAAGCAAAAAAAAGGCGCTGCGCCGTGCTCCCGACCGGGCTGCAGAAATTAGGCGCCTTTTCCTTCTTCGAACCACAACCACCATATATAAATGGAGTGAAGCGCGCGCGAAATGCATTCGCATTTCCTCACGATTCCCTTCGGGGAGGTGGGGGGCTTTTTAGCTTTTTCATTTCTTTTTTTTTTTGAAAAATTGTTTGCTGCAAAACAGGGATGCACTTGAACCCCTTGCATTGCGAAGCCAGGTGGCTGCCGTATCTATGTATTTATCACATTGTAGGCATGTTGCCTGGCTCGGTCAGTAAAGCATTGGCCTGTCTGTCCTATGTAGAACTTGCGCAGCTGATGGGTATTTCATACACAAGTTCTGATTGTCAATAAAAAACTTTGTATTCAATACTGATAATTTACTGCCCACTCGCTTTCACATGATTTAGGACTCACATCTTGAAAGTCTGAAAAAAGCGATTGATTCATATTATTTGTGATCGCTTTCTTTTTTCAGTTTGTGCGTAAGTTTGTGAATGTGTGAAATAAAGTGCGTTGGTCTTTAGCATTCTTCATTTCAACCCTTTCCTTTCTTGCGCATTACTCTTTTTTTAACGGGAAGGTCTCACGAACGGGTACGATGACACTATTGGGATAACCAACAGCATTCAGCTTTTATATCTGATCTGTGGTAATTTATTTGGCTTTGGCTTTGTGCTTGCATGATTGGCCAAGCGCCACCTGGATTAAGTTTTGGCGATGCCTCCCTTAATCACCGATGACTGACCGGTGTCAAAAGGGAGGATAATCTTAGCGCTTCTAGAATAGCGCCAACAAGTGGGTCCCTTAGAAAAGAAGGAAGGTTTCTATCTAAATGCTGGACGCAACATGGCAGCGACGATTGCTTTTCGCGCATAATCGTAACACTCAACGAATCACCGACCTCTTTATGGAATTCTGGCGTCAACCTCTGGTGCAGGTTCCTGAAGAAACCATTGGTCATATTGAATCGGTAAAGGGTTGGTGCGCTGTCCTCCCGGATGGTAAAATATGAATCTTCCAGCGGAAGCTCATTGGGCGTGATGTTGGCGAACAGGTCCTTCAGCAGCTTGTTTTGGTCGGATGGGTTGCTCGCCCATACAGAGCCTTGGGAAAGAGAAAATAAGGCGGGAGGTTAAGGTACGTCACCACTTTCAAAAACGCATTTTTCTGAAAAATATTATTCTTTCTTTTTTTTGATTTGACATTTTTAAGATCCTTGTCTGTTCAAGAATATTTAGAAAGAATAATGATGTAGTTATCTTGAGCTGTTCGAAGGTTATGAACATTTTTCCAACCCCTCGCATTCGAATTTGAAACTGAAGGTTTCTGTTTCCACAACACCTGCCATGTCGTCAGAAATATTTTTCGTTATGCATACTACATAATGCTAAGTTGTCTAAGTACATTCTAAAGCTTGTGGGATATGATGCTATCGATTTATTTTAAAATTTCTACTACACATCTGCGGCACTGTGTTTTAATTGCGGCCGTTTTCGCTCGGCTATTTTTGGTTTTTCGTACACTACTTCCAGCTCTTGGATTTAGTTCTGGCCTTTCAAAGAGAAAAGATAAAGTACTCCATGAAATATGGCGAACTACAGGACGAAAAAGAAGCGTCGACGCAAGTTATAGAATCAATATATCAATCGTGGACCTAATGTGACGCACGTGGATGAGAGTCGGTTAGAGACGCAAAACGAGCTAGGAAAAAATATGTGCTTCTGCTCGCTCAAAAGGAGAATGCGCCGCTTCAAAGTATGTCCCAAGCTATGATCCTGGTGAATTTTAGACATATTGAATGTTTCTTTATTTTATGGATATTCGATTCAAATCTTTAAAGCCATGTTTCTCAAAACATAATTTTTTGTGCTACACTTACGCGAACAGTGATAACTTTCCTTCTGATGAATATTTTCACACAAAACTTTGCGTACTATTTTGTCAGAGGTGGATCTGTGCATTCAAGCAGAGTTATTGAAAACGAGCGGCGACTTTTTGTACTACGGCCAATTGTGTGCAAAACGACCCTCCCAAATATAAACGTTTTCAGTATTTTTGCGATAACACGCCTTAGCTTAGAGACGTGGGGATCATAGAGGTTAGATGCACAGGATAGTGTCCTCACTACGTACCTGCCAAGTCGCGTTTAAATCGCACCAAGCATTTTGTTGTTACTCCTCGAAAACAGGTTTATATGCACTGGCAAGCCTAACTTAAACATTTATGAAGTGCGCTTTTGCTTGCAATACGAAATGACGACTTTCTTGGGAAAGCATCTCTTCCGTTAGCACTTAAGCACGTGCTATTCGCACTCATGCATACCTGCTGTGGCGATGGTCAACACTGCGACCCACACCTTCATGCTTCAGAACGTAATGGAACGCTGCTGGGAGAAAAGCACAAAGAGACCGTAATGGATGGAATTAGGGCGTTCCATCATCAAAAATCTTTAATTGAACGCGTATTTAACTCATTATTTTCTACAATATTCCCACCACAATAACCTGAATCCGTTAGTTTAGTCATTTCAGCTATTTGGTACGTCACTCACGGTTGACAGAGCGGTGCCGTTGAAACTCCTCGGGAATGTACCTCGCGTGTACGACTTGCAAAAATATGTTCCCTTTTAAACCACGCCTAAACTATCTCTACCCCTATAAACGGCTGACCGCTCAATGAAGTAACTACTTAAATGCGATGTGGTTACGTTATAGTCAATCGAGCTTGCAATGAGTGCATGATAAACCATTGTGTCGTGGAGTTTCAAGTGGTATACGCAATTAGTGATGACGCGAGGGCCCAACTGCCCGAAAACTTAAAGCACCTTACCTGCCTCCAGAGCCTCCAGAGTTTCAATCAAACAAAGCTATCGAGCACGGAGCTGCACACCAAATGAGAATGTGGGTTCGTGGGTCTGTGTATTGTAGGTGTCACGTTATCATTCTTCCTTTGCCTCCTTCAGACCCTATAGCAAATACTATGTTTGTCTGTTTCATTTTGTGGTACTTAATTATCAGATCAGCGATTTTCGAATACTTCGTGCACTTTCCTATATCTCTGAATGGTCGGATAGGACATTTTCCGGTCACGCCAGCGTGAATCACTGGCCATGTGCCAATCGTCATAATTATCATCACAACGTACAAAGCACTTTGTGACAAGTGGCACCGTAATCGTGAGATAGAGAGTTAATCGCGATAACGTCGCCATTTGTTTCCGAGAAATCGATGCTCTGCACATTTCTGTCGCTCATGAAACAATGAAAATTGTTCGACTCGTTTTGTTTCTGAGGCTTCATGTATATTCTTTTTCCGCCTGTGTCATTTGACCTGTGTCAAACAAAGGATTTTGAACAAAAAAAAAAAGAGGAATGAATCGTGGCCTACTTTTCTTTGTTAGACACTACCTACAATCAACACAAAAGATAATGATGCCAAGGAAAAAACACGGAACATTATTTGTAGTTTTCAACAGAGGTACAGTAATGGCAAACGCAGTCGAGGACGGCAGCAAGTTAGATGGAGCGGCGAAATTGAATGTTAGCAGGCAGGGTTGCCGTTGGGTGGATTTGAAAAGGAGCCAGAATTCAAGTCAAAAGCAGCCAAAGTAGGCATGCTGTTTAATTTTATAGCCAAATTTGCAGCCAAACAGAACAGAGGTTGTATTATGAGTATTTTTTTTATTTTTGGACAACAAGTAATACGCAGCGATTCTAGGGCAGCCGGCCGAGCATTTGCCAAAGGATTCATGTCTAAAGAGGCTCTGGAAATTCTCTAGGGAAAGGTCTTCAAACCGCACACGATCATCTGGTTTCCTGCTCATATGGGCGAAATAAACGTTGCTCTCGCGAATCTCAAGGAATCTGCCCACAATGCAACACGAGGACTTGCCAACCGTGCAGCCACAAGGCAAGAAGATATTGAAGTTCCATATTGCAGGGATCACCTCCTCTCTTACAATGAGCTAACCAAGCGCTTCTACCTAGGACGCAGGGTCTTCCCCACTTCACACAGTGAACTCAATAGAGCTCAGGCCATTACGCTAAGGCTCTGACAAATAAGAACCTATACGATCCCGCTGCTAATTAACAAGATTTATCCGGAGTTATCTACTCCTACAATATGCCATAAATGTAACGGCACCATAGACCTCAGTCATGCTCTGGCGTTGCTCCGCGTTACGCAACGACAAGGAAAACCCTGAAGAGCGGTCCCACATTAGAGGGACAGTTACAGGCAGTCCAACGGACCCGCGAAGCGGCCGAAAGCCCAGGCCTTTCGGTCCCAACGTGGGAGCGGCTAGCTGCGGGCTAGGAAACTAGTGCGACCTCCTAAATAAAGTTCTTCCATTCATACATTCAATAAGTAATACCACTTTTAATAAGCAAAACCACAGAAATAAGAGCACGAACTTTTCCCTCGTGCTTTGTCTCAAAGTCAAGGATAAGTTGCAAATATATGAAGAAACTATAATAAATGCAGTGCGTCTGCGTATAATTTTTGTATAATATATAGAGTTCTTGCCAGATACGGAGCCGTTTCGGAACATTCCATACAACAAGTCAATCGCGTAATACCAGCCAGCTTGAGGTATTGACATTCGGTTGGAGACTAACTACCCAGCTTCATCTTGTGGCGGATTCCTAGTTTTGTGAAGTCGACAAGAGTGCACGCGCTGCGCACCCGAATTAGGGACATGCTCGAAGCATCAGCACAGATGGCGGTCAGAGTGAGCAGCAAGTTCGCCACAGCGTATTTGTAGGCGCGCCGCGCGTTGCGTTTGGGTTCTTCGATGCGCACTAGCCTGCTGGTGAGGGTGGACGCACGCGCGCATCGGCTGACACAGCACAAAAGGTTGGAAACGGTTTATTTTATCTGCAAATTTTAAGAAAAATGGCTTTTTAATGCGCCAAAACAGAAGTTCAAAAGAAGCCAGGAAGTAGCCATAGAGCCAATTTGATGCTTTCATCGCCAGTAGCCAATTCGGCGCAAAGTAGCCACCAGCGGCAACCTTGTTCGCAGAGATAAAATCGAATCAGCCCGCATAAGGTAGGGTAAAACTGGAGATCATTTGGAGAGGCATTCGTCTTGCAGTGGACCTCAAATAGGCTGACAAAGATAATGAATTATGACATACAGAGAAATTTATTAACATAAACAAAAAAAAACACACAAGTCGTCGCCTGTGGACACCGAATCTATTACCTTCGAATATAGGGTCTTACATAACAAAACTACGTCATTCACTCTCGAAAAAAAATAAGGCAGTAAAAATGTAGTAACTGCAACATTTAATACCCCCCGTGTCAACTTTCTACGTTTCGCAACCGCTTTACTACTGTATAAATGCATGTGAGGTAGTAAACGTCATTATTACTGGGTGTGTCTGGGTTTGTAAAGGTTACTACTTGCGTACGTGACGGGTTAGTAAACGTTACTAGGTCTACTGGCCGTTGTACGTTATCCTTTAATTGCGAGAGCCTTATGGAATACTTAGAAAAACTAATTTTCCTGATTACTTACGAATAACAGTTTTGTACTTCTTCATGCCCCACGAATAACCAGGGAGTAAGGCAAAAGCATTTGGGTCCGAAACATTAATTATATGTCTAAGTTCATGGTTGCTCACCGGTACAACGTGTGCTACCCCTTGGCAGGGCCATATATATATATATATATATTGTAAGGAACAAGAGACACAGAGACAGCACCCGTTCCTGGGCCAGCTGTTCTATTCTCTGTCCTCGTCTTCCTCTCCTTCCAGCTCGCTGCCCACGCGCCCGAATCCCAGTGTCGCTCTTCGTCATCACACTCGGCCATGACTGCGAGCGCGCGGGCTGCCGAGAAGTCTCCGGTGGGCGGCACTGGCTGTTTCGGAGGGGCCTGACTCGGCTACACTGGAACTTCGTCTGAGAGTTTGTCAAATGTGGTTCTGGTGGCCGACACTGGCTATGTCGCCGTGGTCGTTCACTATGTTGCTGAGGAGGCTGAGCCTTCGTTGGTACGTTTGTCGATGACGACTCTGGGGGTCGACATTGACTGTGTCGTGGTGGTCTACGACCTCGGCCACGCTGCGACTTGTCAGGGAAAGTGGTCTCGTTTTTTTCTGGTGAACGTAGTAGGCAGCCTCGCGGTAGTCGAAATTCCAGGCAGCGATGCGGCTTGGCATGAAATTTTCTCGGCGACGGATCTGGCGGGCGGCCCTGACTGTTTCGGCGCGGTCGCCGGTCCTTTCCAAAACGCTGGCCCTTCTCCAACAACATTTTCGCAAACAGGGCGCGAAATGGTAGATGCGCTAACGTTACTTGCTGCCCCAGACGCGGTCGTCTGCGCGTCTTGCAGCGGGTCAGGGGATGTTTGGATGTTCTACTGGACGTCTGCGTCAACGGGTGGTCATGTTCCCGCGCTGTTCTGCAACGTGACATCTGCTTCTGCAGCGTTGTCATCTTGGGGATCCTTGATGTTCTCAAGCCCGCACTTCGTAAAGCCGCGCTGCGTGGAGCTGGGACGGCTGCATCGGAAGCCGTTCCAAGAGTACGAGACTTGTGCTGTGCAGGCAGGTCTTTGAAGGAAACGACAGGAGACGCGTCAGAGACCTTGGTGTCTTCGGGAGAGGCGTCTTCTCGCAAGGTGTAAACGCTCTCAGGTTCGGTCAGTGAACGATTTGAAGCGCGCAGATCCGCTTCCGTTTGGTCAGGGATGAACGTGGTCGAATCCATAGACACGTATGTTTCCTGACGTGGTAGAACGTCCAGTACAATGCGGGCCGATGCCTCCAAGTGCCCCAATGGTGGCGAGCAGGGGGGGGGCAGCTTTTCCAATAGATGTGGATTGGAAACGCATTCGGCCATTGGCAGAGATGCACTCGTGTCGGCTACCGAGGCACAGTCACGGCACAGTTTGAGTCCGGTGTTTGTAGCTGGACCGGCTGCGCAGTTCGCCGGTGAGATGCAGTTGGCAGTTGCATCCTCGGGATGGGGGGCCTTCCCGAGTTCTGTCCTCGGGGAAGGTCCAGTTGGACTCACTGGAGGCACTCGGTATCCGGCCGAAAGCGGCAATCAGGGCAGCACTCCATTCTGTCCAGGACTCGTACCTGTGCCACGCCGCGGCACCGTCCCGAAGGCGCTCTACGGCCACGGACGATTTCTGCAGCTCCGTCCAGACCTCGCGGGCTGCTAGATCGTTGACGGTCGCCACCCAACTGTCGGCGTCGTTCTGGAACCCGTGGAATTCCGGTAGTTCGCAGACAGCCGTTGATGGTGGGGCGGCAGGTGAAAATGCGGAGATATTCAACGCGAAGCAGCCCAGCTGGCATGAGAGCTGCATGAGGACACACCTGAGCTCTCTGCGTTGCTCGGGTGAGGTGGCCTCCAGGTCGTGTGAGGCGGCTGCATCCAACATCGCATTGGCGGCGCTCAATGCCGGCACGATCTCAGGAAGCAGCGCCGAGCTCGACGCTGTCAAGGCGTCGACCGTGACGCGGAGTCGCGTGATGGTACGCCGCAGGACCGCGGCGCTATCCCATGATCCACAAGCGGAGCCAGTGGCAACGTTGGCCAAGGACGAGGTGGTGATTGGGCTCACTGCGGCGGGATCCTTGTCAAAGGGAGCTTGGACAGCTCCCGTCTGCATCTCAGGAGTCGATGAAGTCCTGAGCGATGGGTTGTCGCCACGGGAAGCGTGAACAGCGTTCCCGGGCAACAGGAGGCAGTGCGCTGTCTTGACGACGGCGGGGTAAACCTGCCTTTTGGGCATTGAGGAGGCTGGGACGCCGTCCTCGAATGGTGGCGTAGGTCCTACCGGCAGTCGTAGGGTCGTCGGGTCCATGAGCGAGAAAGCGTGGACGGCGTTCCTCGGACGGAGGGGCTCCGCTGCGGATGACCCACGAAGGCAGATGGCTTCAGCCGGATGGTTCAGGTTTCGTAGACTGCGCCATTGTAAGGAACAAGAGACACAGAGACAGCACCCGTTCCTGGGCCAGCTGTTCTATTCTCTGTACTCGTCTTCCTCTCCTTCCAGCTCGCTGCCCACGCGCCCGAATCCCAGTGTCGCTCTTCGTCATCACAATATATATATGTACATATATATATATATATATATATATATATATATATATATATATATATATATATATATATATATATATATATATATATATATATATATATATATATATATATATATATATGATTCAAAAAGAAAGTTCTGTGGGTCCGGCGCACAATAGTCAAGAAATGAAGGAGCACACTTATGAAAATTGAATATTTTTTACTGGTTAACGCTTCCGCCGTGGAACGGCCGAAACGTTAACCAGTAAAAAATATTCAATTTTCATAAGTGTGCTCCTTCATTTCTTAACTATATATATATATATATATATATATATATATATATATATATATATATATATATATGTATTTGTATATTTATATATACTACAGTTTTTTTAGACTATGTGTCGCGGAAAAGCCTTGATATTTCGTGCGCGCGCGCGCGTGTGTGTGTTTGTGTGTGTACATGTTCTCGTTTGTGGTCGCGCATCTATGTGCATCGATGTATAGATTGTTATTTTAATATTTCATTATGGTGCGTATTTGCTAAGTTAATCACATTAAGGAATAGTGATTACTAATTAGTGCAACAAGAAAATTTCGTTTCCTAATGACGTCCTTCACAGGCTAAGCTGCTGTGGTACGATAAACCGCATAAACCAAAAAATCGTACCGTTTCACTTCTTTTATTGGACCTTACGCTTTTGTAATAATACGGCTTGGTATGAAATTGCTAATGGCACACATAAACCAAATCGATGTCAACGTGTAACTGGGTAATTGTACTTTACTAGTGTTGAGAACTATACCAACGAGGCAGTGACTGTCATAGTTGTAACGTTACTAACTTTGCATTGCTACTTCTTTGTAGCTAGTAACCACAAGTATAGTAAATGTCATGGTAGTAAGGCTACTAACTTGGCGGTTACTACCTGAAGTTAATACATACGTAGTGCAGGTTGTGACAATCATTTAGGCTACTACCTGAAAGTTAGTAAGTTAGTTGGCGGCTCCGAAATAATTGCGATCACCTTGGGTTCTTTACCGAGCTGCTAAATGCAAGTATACGATCGTTCTTCCATTTCGCTCCCATCTCAACACCGCTGACGGAGCAGGGAATTGAACTCGCGACCTTGCATCTGGAAGCGCGACGACGTAGCAGCGAAGTCAGTGCGGTGGGTCGCGATAACTATAATCGAACACTTCGATCACGTGCACCACGCCTCTCGAGATATCAGAGCCGATGTTTTGTAATATTTTGTCCGTTCTTTTCTGATCACGTGGGGCTGCAAGTGGCAGCCGGTCTCGGCAATAACGGCAGCGTATGACCCTCCGAGTGAATGATGGAGGGTTAAAAGGGTCAAAGGCAAAACTTAATAATAGTTGCCGGGGCCGCACGTGCCGAAACCACGGTATGATTATGAGGCACGCCCGAGTGGAGGGCTCCGGGAATTTCAACCACCTGGGTTTCTACAATGTGCAGAAGGCGAAATTCGGCACGGTAGATCGGTTGATTGAAAAACCTTATTCAAGAAAGAATCCGAGCCCGGCTCGCTCACCAGTCGCGCTGGTTTGAACAGCTGCCATAGTTGCAAATGGTTGAATTATTTAGAATAATTCAACCCCCCCCCCCCCCCCTCCACACACACACACACACCACATTGTGGAACACAGACGCCACCCCGGGAGTCTCAGCTTTCAAGCCCCAAGACATGAAAAAAAAATTGTGCATTACGGGAATGGGAGGAGGCCATAAGAAGCCCGGTACTCCGAAAGCAAACCCAGGCTATCCAGAGGGCCCAAGAAAGGGCGGAGCGTCATGGCGTTCTGTCCTCAACTTGGGCGCGGCCAGCGCTTACTCCTCAGTAACTCCTCAGGATCAATTAAAGTTCATTGTCTGTCTGTCTGTCTGTCTGTCTGTCTGTCTGTCTGTCTGTCTGCATTACGGGAACAAAACGTTCAGTACAACTTATTATTCCCAGTGTTGTAGATTATCCGTCGATACACTGCATCTTTCATTCATTTTATTTACTTAATTATTACAAATTTGTAAAACGAGAACTACTCCCCTAATTATCAAAAGGTGTATGAGTCATCCATAGGCATTTCAAGGGACATCTACCAGCGGTATTTTCATCAACTTGCTAAATGCGGACTCGTTGTTTTCTGGCTGAAGAAGAAAGCGCTCGAAATATGAAAATAGCGCGAAATCGCGGCAATAACAAGACTGCGCGTCAAGAAAAAGTGCCATCAATCAGGGACACTGGAAGGTAGCCAAAACTAAAGAAAGAACGCGTGAAAAGTATTGTGATCGAGATAGTGCCACTAAGGCTTTATCTGCACGCCCCGGCCGAAGGTACACGACGCTTGGGTTTTATTGAGAAACGACCTCTGACAGCTGCTGTTGTAATTTTGATAAACTGAGCGGATCTTCCGCAACCCCATGCGCCGCGAGATCGGGCTGCAGATGGCAGCACCGTCGCCGCGTTAGTGTGGATTGGCGGTCGGCGTCTCGCGTCTAATAGAGTGCCTCGATGCGCGCGCCCCCGCTTAGAGTGGTGTCAGCTTTTGAAAGGGCAGGTGCCGCCTCCTCGGCCTTGGTGGCAGCGTGGCCGCCATTTTGACTCCTCCGCCCGGTCACTTGTGCGTGTTGTTAGGTCGGTGCTGGATTCCCTCCAGTTTAATGCGCTCGCTACCGTTACCATGGCCGGGTGTTGCGTGCCGCAAGGCACCAATCATTCCAGGAACGCTGGACGCTGTATCGTTTTCCAAGGAGACCCGAAAAGAAAGCTTCTTTCAACAGTAAGATTAAAACGTGACAAGTGGCTTCCGACGAACACATCATCCATTCGCATCCTAAAGGCTGATTCACACCGGCGACTAGCACCGGTCGCGCGACCATTTGCGACTGGCGACCAAAAAAGCGACTGAAAGCGACCGATGTTCACACCGGCAGAGGCTGCATGCGAGCGACCGGAAGTCGCAAACACAGAGAGTCACGTCCGGATCTCGTTATCAGCGAGCCAAGGGAGCGCAATAAAAAAAAGGAAGAAAAAGCGACGAGCCCGGTTGTAAACAAATGCTGACGTCACTTCTGGGCTTCGCTGATTGGTTCCAGCCGTCCTGCGACTGCAGTCGCGCGACTGAAAAGTTTTTGTCGCGCAGCGAGCGACTGAGCAAAAGCAGTCGCTTTGCGACCGAAGCGACTGTTTGCGACTGTTTGCGACCAGTCGCAAAGCGACTAACTTGGTCGCGCGACCGGTGCGAGTCGCCGGTGTGAACCAGCCTTAAGTTTCCAGCCGGTATTTCGAATAAACATGCAAGCAAAACTTGTGCCAGCATAAATCTTGTGTAAGAAATGGACACACTGATATCAGCTGTATGCTTGAAAGATTTTGGTTCGCGTGTGCATGAATCCTGCATTTTACTTCGTAAACATTCCTTTGCTGCTCTTGGTTGGTCCTGTATCTATCTGCCTTGAATTTTTGCTTTCGCTATTTCTTGTGATGTGAATTGTATCGTGGAATATATGCGTGCCTCTCTGCAGAGGATATCCTTCTTATTTCAATAATAATTATTTGGGGGAATTTACGTTCCAAAACCATAATACGATTATGAGAGACGCCGTATATAGTGGATCGCTCCGGAAATTTTGTTATTTAACGTGCACCCAAGTCTAAGTGCTCGGGCCTCTGGTATTTCACCTCCATCAAAATGGGGCCGCTGCGGTCGGAATTCCACTCCGCAACCTTCGGGTCAGCAGTCGAGCACCATAACCATTAGAAAGCCACGGCGGGTTCTTTTTTTCTATATTCCTTTCCGTGGTTTAAGTACGCCTTCTGTGCTGGTCTGATGCTCATGTATGTATGTGTGCCAGTTAAAATTTTTTTCTTCACTGTTTCTGTGCTTCAAGGTTACCTTTTCGTCCTGTCTTAAATCATTACACAATTATTGTTTTTAGGGGCGAAGCTCCTTATGCCGTGGGTCGTGCGTCCCTTGTAGTTTGTAGTACGTAGTAGCCACCTGCGTGATGACGATAGCGATGCCATACAACACATGGCATCGCGATATGGTCTCACATGCACATCGTTTGACCACATTCAACCTACCACCATCACGTCTTTGATGATGTACCTCAGGAGCTTCGCCCACTCATCATCATTCACTCCGCGGATATGCTGTGATTTTTTTAATCATTCGCGATCACTGCGAAGCTGCTAGTGGCAGTCCTCAGCACTTTCTGCATAGAGAGTATCATTTGTGTAATTGCTTCTGTCAGCGCAGCATTAATGCGCACAAATAAATGATTTGTACACCGGATATTAATATGGAATGGCAGGCATTTACACACACACATTCAGCATTTAATTTCTTTGAGCAAGCATTATTAATTGAATTAATTTGTTAATAATATAAGTCATGAAGGCTCATACAGGACTGGGCATGCAAACAGTACTCGCGAAGCGTCTATACAAAGAAGACGCATGAAGACAAGAAGACGGGGCACCACTGTGTACAGTAGACTAGCCATGTCAGTAAAAAAATACAAGAAACAAAGTCAAGTTGTAAAATGAATAGCTTGTGGAAAAACAGTTCATACAATAAAAAAGACGTCCGCCTCGATGGTTTAGTGGTTACGGTGCTCGGATGCTGACGCGAGGCTCGCGGGTTCGATCCCCACTGCGGCTGTCGCATTTCGGTGGAAGGTGAACTGCCAGAGGCCCGTGCACTGTGCGATGTCAGTAAAGCACCAGATGGTCAACATTTCCGCAGCCCTGCACTACGACGTGCCTCATAATCATATTGTGGTTTTGGAACGTAAGGACCCCAGATATTAACATTATTAAACAAGGCACATAAACGACGCCCTCCATCTGCCGCACAAAATGCAAAACAGTATTGGAAACACTCCATAACATGTGCATGCAACTGCGCATGCAAGAAAAAAGAGAAAACTGCAGAATAGAAAAAAAACTGCAGGCGCACGCACGCACGCGCACACGCACACGCACGCACGCGCACACGCACACGCACACGCACGCACACACACACACACACACACACACACAGATACTGCGCATATGCTGTCTTATGACATATTACACAACAACATATTCATCGTTCTGATAAGGGCTCAAAGTGAATCTAGAGTGTCAATACAAATGCGGTCACAGATTACGCGCAAAAAATGTCAGCAACAATAGTGATAACGAAGCTTTCCTTTCATCTTAGCAGGATATTTGCACCACACTGCTCCTCGGCCCTTCACTTACCTTACACTCTAAGAAAAAGTCGAGTATTTTGGGAGTATTTCTGCGACACAACAATAATCGTCATCTGGCTTGCTCACGTTTCCTCTCTTGAAAACCCGGCTCTCGGCACATTCCTATCAAGAATGCTATGTCACGCTGATAACGCGCGCGGCGTTCGTGACCTGGGAAGTGCCGGGACGGCGGTGATAACGCCAGGAAAGTACGCGGGGTAGATGACGATTATAGTTGTGTAGCAAAAGGACACCCTTTTAAATGCGAATGCATTTCTTAGTCGGGCTATGTCAGGCGGCGTTGTCCCGCGTTGTCCCGCGTTGTCCGGCGTTGTCCGCGGAGGAGGAGCTGGAGGATAGGTTGAGGAGGTGTCCGCGCGCCGGCAGGTGTTATCTCTCCGCTCTCACTCCCTCTCCCATAGGCAACAGCTGCGGGCGCGCGCGCTTATCCTCGCCCCTAGCAAACGGAGCATGTGGTGCGAGAGAGTGTAGGAGAGGGTAGGTGCAGTGCTTCGCCGCTCCTTCTCTCGCCGTTCGCTCTCTCTCCTCCCTGCGCCCCACTCTCCCGTCCGCTCGCGCCTCACTCTCGACCGTTCGCTGGCTGGGCGCCTCTCAAGGCGATGAAGTCGGTGTCGGCGCATTCGCATTTCCTCACGATTTCCTTCGGGGAGGTGGGGGCATTTTTTTTACTCGGTTATTTCTTAGTGTTTATCATGCGTACAATATGCATGATGCCATTTAAAATAAACGAGTAAATTGTTTGTAAATTTAGCAAAATAAGGCACCTTAATCGCGTTTAGGTAGCTTCGCAACACTAAAATGTGTGTTGGGATACACTGCTGCTGACATGTATATAAATACTTTCAGCGATTCCTTGTGTATTTGGAATCCATAGTTTACGAGGAAATTAAGTAAGGCTTGAGACGTAACTCTGTCGTTCCCGGCGTAAAAAAAAATGCTGCAGTGGCTTAGCTCGGCTATACCAGGATATACGTAGCGTTAGCAAAGGTTCAGCTGATTATTCTTAAGCTTTACTGATTGTCTAGGATTAGCTTGATTATTATGCTTACTGCTGCTCCAATGACACACACACACGGTATACGTATTATGTGGCACATGTATATTAATTTTTGCTCAACGTCGTTGCTTCTCTATTGCCACAAAGACGGCTCGGTGATCAGTGAAGTAACACGCTGCAGTCTCTATGGCCCCAACGCAGTATTTGGAATTATCTGTCTCTGATAGACAAGATGAATGGTGGTGAATCCCAAATCCTGCTCAAATCCTGCTTCCGTGAATCCCAAATCCCAGCTTGGGACGCTAATTGCCAGGCAACTACTTCGGGATCCGATGAGTGAAGCTTCTCCGCTCTTCTGCGCCGTTGAGCAGCATTTGCGCTCTCCTTCTCCATGGCTATACCACACTGGCAAACGCCAGTCAGAAGCGCCGCGGCTCCAGCGCAGTGTCAGACGGCGACTGCACAGCGAAGGCTGCGCGCGCGCGCCGGCGCCACCACGTCTACCACGGTTACGACGTCACTCCTCTGGAATGCGCAGACCGGCAGCGGTGAGTCGCGCGCGGCGGCGGCGGAGGTGCGCGGGAGCTGCCAGCTCCGGCGCGCCAGCTGTGTGACATCACTGATCCTCGCGCATGCGCAGCACGGCTCTTGATGTGCCGCGCGAAACGGGCTTGGCTAGGCCATTGTAGCTAACGCTACAAAAAGGATTAGTTTTCAACGGCTACCTCTAGCGCACAACACATGCACAGGCCGTCAGCTTACATGAAATACATGCTCCCTTAATAAGCATGCATTTAGGCAACGTCATCTCTAAAAGATGTCCGAGCTTCAAAAAGAAAAAAATATGGCAGATCCCAAGTACCATGGGAATCGATGTTATGCGAAGCATGCGGTGGCAATGTGACGGGGTTGTAATTTTTTTGATTGAGCGAAACGTTACGAAACGACGTGAAAGGTATGTAGGAACGTTGTACGCACAGACATATATGTTGAACAGTCACATATGTTTCATATAACCAGTTGTTTACAGTTGCTTAACGATGCCAGCAGAAACATGGTTATTACCTACACCAGAAGCGGTAATCTGATATGTAGCACTTGTGCTTGCGAGGATGATAGCCCTGGATAGTGCTTCTTGGACCAACTACAGTGAATGGCACTTAAGTATACAATTGACGTTAACCTGACATGACGCCTGCCTCATAGGAGTACATATGTAATGTTTATAAAATTAGATAGCCAAAACTGGAACCACAACTAACGTTTCACCAACATTACGCCTGCATAAGGTATTTTTCCAAAGCAGTTCCGTGACCTGGCGTGGCTCTGTGGTAGAATACTTGATTGCCACGCAGATTGCTTGGGTTCGATTCCTGCTGGGACCCTGTTATTAATAATTTGCATTCGTCGGGTCAACGCTGCCGACGTCAGTTTTTCTTAACGCTCTCACTTTTAAATTACTAATATCTGTCCTCGCCGTTCCTGGGTAGACATAAATTGTCAAACACCTGTGGCGCATACCCGCATACCACGGCCCGTGGTATACGGGTATGTGCCACACGTGTCTGCAGGAAAGGGTTTGACGACGTATATGACAGGCTTTTCACGTTATTCATGTCATGACCAGCCAGACATATTTGTCAATACATCTTACCCTCCCATACAAATTTTGGTATACCCCAAGTTAAGGAGGCGATCACGAGAGCACCCAGACGTAGGCGGCTAGATAGATAGATAGATAGATAGATAGAAACGCAAAAGTGCTTACAGTACGCAAAGAAATGCTTCGCATTTAAAAAAAGAAAAGCTCGCTACGTGCACCCATTTCCGGGTGTATCCGTGCACCGCTAGCACGTTGTGTAGCTCGTTTCGCATGCTGCCGAGCTGCGGCGGGAGGCCGTCGTAGCAGACGACGCGGCTGTCCTCACCCTCAGCGGAGCGCGCGGGCGTCAAGGCACCCTAGCACCTAAATGTACACAGCGTCGCTTCGCTGTGAGCGGTTTGAGCCTATTGACGGCGAATAAAGCGTGTTGACTGCAGCAATTGCCACATTACTGCACGAAGACGCCCCATCGTCAGCCGCCTTGGTATAGCGGTTACGGTGCTCGGCTGCTGACCCGAAGGAGGCGGGTTCGAACCCGGCATTTCGCCACCATTTCGATGGAGGCGGAATGATTAAGGCCCGTGTACTGTGCGATGTCAGTGCACGTCGAAGAACACCAAACGGTCGAAACTTCCGGAGCCCTCCACTACAGCATGCCTCACAACCATATCGTGATTTTGTCACGCAAAATCTTTGTTTTGTTGGTTTTTTTTTTCCTTTTTCTCTACTATTGCTCATTATTTGTATTTAAGTGTCATTGACGATTGCAACTGTCA
Source organism: Rhipicephalus appendiculatus (assembly GCA_030522465.1). Lineage (NCBI taxonomy): Eukaryota > Metazoa > Arthropoda > Arachnida > Ixodida > Ixodidae > Rhipicephalus > Rhipicephalus appendiculatus. The sequence goes on along the minus strand of JALIZH010022193.1, from coordinate 670,546 downwards.
ATTACTTGTTTGTAAATGGCCCCTATCCTAGCCTACGGCTAAGAGGCCATAGAGTGTATGCAATCGGTTTGTATTTACTTCATGTAAATAAATTTCGAACTTCTAACTTCAAATGTTATGTAACCTTAATAAAAAGTTATAGAACTCGTATAAAAAAGAGGTGATGGCTGAAGTTAAGAATTGTATAGGATACATATGATATCGGACTCTAGCTTTAGTAAAGGGCCAATTAAATGTGAGGATAAACAATGAAAATTAATTGAACGAGCACATTGGAAGGGCAGACTGCTTTCTTGTGGTTATGTGCCATCACGATGACACATACCATCTGCACATCAAGATGACGCATACCCACTACAGAAAAGTGTTTCACTCATCAGTGGCGCGATTTTGTACGCATTCCAAATAAGAACGGGGGCGTTCCCGTCGGTTTCCGTGCTTAACGTCACAAACACGTGACCGTCGTGAGGGCACGTTTCGATCCAAGTCAAGCCGTCTGACAGCCATTATAATTCGTGCCGGCGGTTTCGGACGGTTCTCGGCACCGTCCGAAACCGATAAGCATGGATTGTAATGGCTGTCAGACGGCTTGACTTGATCGGAACGTGCCCTCACGACGGTCACGTGTTTGTGACGTTCAGCACGGAAACCGACGGGAACGCCCCCGTTCTTATTTGGAATGCGTACAAAATCGCGCCACTGTTGGCTTAATGAGGTGGTGTGGTGTCGGTGATGATGGTGGTGGTGGTGGTGGTGGTGGTGGTGGTGGTGGGGACGACATTCTATAGGTGAACAGCCCTGAGTGCATGCTGTGCAAACACGCACACTGCCAGTGATACTAGTCTGCCGTTCGATATGGATAAAAAAAGTATGGTAGTTACCAGTTTTAAACCGGATGAGTTTCCGACATATGCGAAATAGAAAACTAAACGCAAGACTCTACTCTGTGAAGCTATACTGCTCGATAAGAAATAGAATTTGGAGAGCTCGCCTGTCTAAGCCATGGCCTCAGAAAATCTGCGGCATCAATACTACCGGATAGCCGCAGGATATACCCATAAAACCAACAGGTTCGTGATGATCGAGTCTACAGAGAAAAATGACGTGCATCGATGAAGAAAAAGAAAACAGGTTCTCTGCATAAAATTTACTAACGAAAAGCAACCGTTGAGCCCCTGTCAAATTGGATTTAGATCTGGGTATTCAATATGGCACGCGCATTTGGACCTCGAAAGTCGAATTCACATTGCCCGGCACAGAAAGCACCATGCGGCTTTAGTTACATTAGATATATGCAAAGCATATGACAGTGTTGAACATCCCATTTTAATTGATCGGTTATTGTGCCACGGATTCCCTGCTTATATTGTAGCATGGGTGGCAGAATTCTTGAGAGGAAGAGAGTTTTATTGTTTCCAAGACGGATTATCTTCCGGCAAACACAGGCAGACGCGAGGTGTACCTCAGAAGTCAGTACTCTCACCAATTTTATTTAACATTTTACTGTGCACTATCCCCGTGAAACCAGGAGTGCGAACTTATGTTTATGCTGACGATATTGCTTTTTTTGCTATGGCCAATGACATACATAGCCTTTACAACATCTTGCAGACATACTTGAGTGAGCTTGAAATTTGGCTAGATGGTTTACAGTTGAATCCGAATCCAAATAAGTGTGCTATTCTTGTTTTCCCTGTGAACGACCCAGTGCGCATATCTATAAATTACAAGCTGCAGGAAATCCCACAAGTGGATTCATTAAAATATCTTGGAGTTATATATAATGAACATCTAAATTGGCGCCCTCATATTGAACATGTTGCGACAAAAGGAGTACGTGCAATGGGTCTTCTGCGCAGATTGAGCAGTCGTAGATCTGGCATGAGAAGAAAGGCGCTCTTGATGGTTTATAAAATGTATGTCCGACCGGTATTAGAATTCGGCTGTGTTCTTTTTTCCGGTGCGCCAGCATACAAGCTTCTACCACTAGTGTTATTAGAGCGAGAGGCGTTACGGTTGTGCTTAGGCCTTCCAAAATATGTTGCAAATGCGGTACTATATCTGGAAGCGCGAACGCCACCCATTTTAGACCGGTTTAACCTTCTTACGGTGCAAACTTTCTTAAGGTTGTACGAATCAGCGTCTAACCGTGCTGAAATAATGTTCATCTCCGACCCCGACTTATTCTTCTGTGAACATTGGCCCAGATACTGCAAACCGCGAATTATATATGTTCAAACATTGCTTGACTCACTAAATGTAAAAATTCGCGATGTGATTCCCATGACTATGGAGCTTAACACTCCAGAAATTATGTACCATGATATTTTCCCGAACGACGCGAAATTGCTACCTTCTGGCATTTTAAATGGGTTGTTGCAAGAGCATATAAAGTCTTTACCAACGAAAGTTGTTATTGCAACGGACGCATCGCAATCTGAAGAACGATCTGGAATAGGTATTTTCTGCCCAGAACTTGACTGGTCCTTTTCATTACGGCTGCCCGATTTTCTGCCGGTTTTTCATGCTGAGTTTAAGCAATAATGTTATCTTTACGCAAGTTAAGTAGATCAATTACAGTAGTTGCAGTTATAACCGACTCTTTATCTGTGTGCTCCTCTCTTGCTGCACAAGGTGACACGCCTATGCTAAAGCTTTTCAAATTGTTAGTTCCCGCTCATATCCAATGCATTCATTTGACCTGGGTACCTGGGCACAAAGGTCTGTGGCTCAATGAAATGGCTGATTCGCTTGCAAAGGCGTCGCTTATGGCACCGATCATTCGAGTTTTTCCACCAACGGCACACATCACGGTGGCAAGATTTCGTTTTCTAACATTAAGGAAAAGTTTCTCGGACCCAGTATTGACTGCTTCTCCAGAGTACAAGCACCTCTTACATCCCTGGTGCAGTGATCTAGCCAAGTCAAGAACGATGGAAGTGACAATAACAAAATTTCGTTGCCGCATTACCTCCCTTAACTTCTACTTGCATAGAGCAGGTTTAGTATCGTCCCCCATGTGTATGTACTGTAATGAGGAGGAAACTATTGGCCATTTCTTTTTATCCTGCCGCCGGTACACAACATTGCGGAAAAGAATAGTAGTACCACCTCTTCGCAAACTGGGCCTAGATGTATCAGAACATGTTATTCTATCTTTTGGGGCCACTGTTCTGGGATACAGCCATAGGGATGTCTTCTACGCCATTGAGGAATTCGTCAGCGGAACCAAAAGAGTATACAGCTAAATTCTTGATTGGAACTTTTTATTAGCAATGATTATATCAAAGCATTCTGCTACCTATAGCGTCTGCGTATATTAAACTTCAGATATTTTTGGATAAGTTCACCCACTAATTGGCCAATCCCCTCCAATGGGTATGAGCCATGTCCAGAGGATAACAACAACAACAACAAAAAGGTCGAACTGTTTTTCTAAGGGCAGTTTCTTCGCAGTTATACATACGACTCTCACTACGAGTATAATACTACAATCCACGGAGGTTGCCACTAATGCGCCTTTCTTTACGAGCTTTGTCACGGGTAACATTATTGTTCATACGCAATGAGATTATACCCTAATGCTAGCAACGAGATTCCGTATGAGTGAGGACGCCATCGGAATTGCTCCCAGCACCAATTCTGGCCTTTGAATATTTACGATTAGAGAACCGTTTTCGTAGCTTTCCGTTGTTGTGCTCTCTTAGTGGAGAATCGAGCCGGACGAATTCAGATGACTGCTGCTTTTAGTGCAAAACGTAAACAGAGCACAATACAAGTAGACTCATCAACAGCTGAAATACGAGCAAGTTAAGGTTCACAAAACGCCTTCTTTCGTTTTCCGCCAGTACGCATATTATCAGCATTACTTTGCACATCTTAGCTTGACTAAGCCATATTTGGCGTCCACATGACAAGCGGTCCGAAACAGCGCTCACTTGTCAAACCTATCCTCCTTTTCGATTTCTTGTTCGTGTTTAATTTGTCCGCGACTCTACACGTCTATTGCTTGCTTGTTACTTCCAGTTTTTCACTATTCGGGAATATTCAAAGGAAAGTGTACAAAGTTGCAACGAATTTTTAATTTGATGGCATAATCATCATCGCAATGATAATAATCATCGTCGTGAGCACCTTTCGCTGCCATTTCAGAAAGCGCTCTTGGCGCCCTGAAGCGGCACCCCGTTCCTCGCTCGCTCCTCCATCCATGCCGGTATCCTCGCAAGGCCTCCGTTCGCGGTCCACTCGGCTCGCTTCGTAGTCCCCGCGCCGAAGAAACGTGGCAGTCAAGCGCTGGGACATCATGTTTCGCAGCACCTCGTCTGGCGCGGAGCTTCTCTGGCAGAGCCAGAGCGAGACGTCTCCGGTCCACCAGCTACGGAAACCCAAGGCGACCATCGCTATCGCTGCCAGTCTGATGTTGCTCTTGCTCATATTCGTCTCCATCGGAGCGGCGCTGCGGCGACGACACAATAGCCAGCCGGAATCGGAAAGCCTGCACCCAGCAATCGCTCGGCTGTTTGCCGCGAACTTCAGCATCGATGACACCAGCGGACTCGTCGCGGGCGAAGGCGGCTACAGAGTGGTCTCGGCCAAATCGGCGCCGTTGCCGCTGCCGCTTTTGGTGTTCGGCAGGCGGGACTCCAACAGCTCAGCCCCGAGGCGACCTGAGGACACCATCAAGGAACTGGACAAGCTGTGAGGAGACGGTGGGCACGGCCGAGGAGGTGGGACGTGGCGGCACTTCGCGACGACCAACAGCGAGGAGCGTACTCGGATGAAAGGAAAGCCGGTGCCTCACAAGCGTCCACCTTTAACATCTTGCAGTTCTGGGGAAAGTGCCTTTCTTCAACGAAATGTATTCTTTTCTTAACTGTATTTTAAAAGCATTGACAGCTAAAGCTTAAAAAAACGCAATAGCTTTGTTTCGATGATCAAGAAGCGCGACAGTCGAAACTGCCGTGTGATTGTCACACCTTCTGATGCTCAAGACAGGGCGCCCACCCTTTAAGACTTTTGTCCTCGGACACTGTAGAGTCGAAACAAGGTGCTTCTCCAGAATGTGCACACGCGGACGTGAACTGTCTCTTTGTTTATCGTCTCACCTCTCGGCCTAATAAGACCAGCAGTACAGCTTGCATGTCCTTCTCGAATTGCGTGTTCCTGTCTCTTTAGCAAAGGGGAGAAATGGCCGATTTGGTCTTTGTTGCATTTGTGAAAAAATCGCTAAAGGAACCTGAAGACGCGGGGAGAAGCACAGAGGAAAATAGTTGGACATATGGACCACTTGCCCTGTGCGCTTCTTTCAGCGTATTTCGTCCAGATTGTGCCGTCTGAAAAAAAATCTAGGAAGGACGCTCAAGCATCTTATTTACAAGAGTGGAATACGATAGCGTTATTGGGCCCCGTTCGCAACGGCTTCCAATACAATTGGCATGCCTCCCTTCTCGGTGGACAGCTGCCTGTGCCGTGTGGGAAGGGACGTTTTTGCGCGTGACATTGGTCGTTACAAACTCTCCTATAGGGCGCCCGCTGCCAGTACAGTTGCTAAGTGGCCTCTACGCCAGAATTCACTATTTTGCGAAGTAGCGAAGTACCCACTACGCGCCTGCATGGCTATACCCGCACCTTTGTATACCTGCGCACTTTGTCGATGCTGCGGCTGATGATGATAATTATGAAGAATTATGGCTGAGCCCTCTGTAATGGGTAAGGCAGCCTTAAAATTCCCTACTCGTTGCGCTTTTCACATGGTGTGACGCCCGGTGCCATTCTACTTTCCTGCCACGCAACACACCTGTTAACGAGACTCTTCACCCGATATGGCGTCTGTACAGGGCCTTTTTCCGACGCAGTTTCAAGCACTGGCGTGGCCCTGGGGTAGAATACTTGACCGCCGCACAGAATGCCGGAATTCGATTCCGCCTTGAACACTAATTTTTATTCCTCTGTATTCGTCGGAATTTTTCACTCACGGATAACACCGCCGAAGCCTACGACATGGGATTTTCTTCTACAAAGGCTCCTTGACGCTCTCGCGTTAAAATGCGTATTCTGTATAGCCCATGTTTATATTGTGGGCGGCTATTCGCTCTTGCGTTTGTTGTTGACGAATTGGTGGAATGATTTAGTAGGAAGCGAATATGGCTTGAGGCAACCACAGCACCGAATAGTTATGCTTTCTGGAATAGAGCGACGGCGACGGCCTCACTTGCAGGCCATTTGCATTAAATGGACATTAAAATAAAACACCGTATCAAGTTAGACCACATCTCGGTGCTCTTGGGCTACAACTGGCCCTTCCGGCTTTAAGCATATAATATACCATCACCATCATCATCAGTAAGTTTAGGCTGACAATTTATTGTTTGACAACTTGTCGTTATTTCACCACCATATATTAATAATGGAAGAAAAAACTAAGCGCATAGTTTAATTTTTTTTTAAATTTCGCACAGAAATCGCTGCGCATGAATATTAGAGTGATGCCACGAATTTTAAAGCCTTATTTTTCACATTTTGGCAACATAGGCTCAACAAAACTTGCAGAAACACGGTACGCTAAGTCTCTGGTCCCCTCGGAGGACAATTTACTTAATTTTTATCGATTAAGGACTGCGCAAAGCCCACGTAGATGCCGTCAGAATCTATGACGTCAGAGCTGATTGGTTCAAGAACTTCAAGGCGGCGTCGCTACGTGCCCTTTCTTTTTCCGAGTTTCCTCGCTTCCCAAGCGTCCTACCGCGGCAAGATAGGCGTCTTCTCTTGCATGTTGGTACTCACTAATACGAGAAAAACCTTCTTTCTTTAGGTGTCCATTTCATCACACTAGGTGATTAGAAAAATTTTCACGAGGAAGTTATCTCGTTATACGCCTCACAAAAATAAAGAGAACAAGAAAATGTGGTGATTTAAACATCGAACTCATTCATTGCGTCAACGATTACTTCTCTGACTCCTACCTCTGTTCCAGCGTCCTCAACTTCGCCCGATGATTCAACAAACAGTTACAATGACGTTCCGCTCCGTCAACGCGGGCGACGTGCAAGCGAATTAGTGCTATCGCCTTGCGCATTGCCCGTAGAGCGTCGCCTTACGTTAACCACAAAGGCTTCGAGACAACTCAAGAGGCTGATTTGACAAATGAGGCATTTGTCTTATCGGTGGTCCGGTGAATACAGCAATATGAGGATGATTATAACAGCAGGGACAGTGCATTCATATCTGAAGCCGAAACGCCGTCTTTACAATAAGAGCAGCACTGAGAATGTCTCGCTTCTTGTGTACCATATATCACTATTTCATGCGGTCTTGAAAGACAAGTGCTTAGAATATAATCATGCCTACCCTGTAAATCCTGAAGTTAGTAACGTTCATCCCCAGATTTTCGACATGCACCATTGCTACATAAAATCTCACCTTCGTATAACTCTTCCCCCGCGCAGCACGACGATTTAGAACGACCAGTTTGAACGGCACGCAGTTACTGAAACGCCAACTCCATTTATAAGGCGGCAGCATCAAAAACAACTCAACGCACAATTGAAAAGTGGCCGATCGTCCCAACATCGGCCAATGCGTTCGCGTTAACTGGATCTCGTCACCGCTCTTGTCCTCCCAAAGCCATAGAATGTGAACCAGTCTACACGACCAGTCTTCCTGTCAGTCATTATAGGCGCCGTTCACACAGTTGCTGACGGGGAGCTCAAGTGAACTGATTGTTCGCGCTCTTTCTCTCTGACATTTCAATACTTCACGTACTAACTGTAATTCTCCCGAGTTGACTTCAAGGAGGGCAACTGGTCCACAATAACCGTTCACATAGTTTTCGAGGATAGTCTCTGGCGATCCTAAATTTAGCATTCTTGCTAATAAATACTGCTAGAAATCTAAAGGGATATCTGATTTGGTCATGTTCCATTAATTATTCGCACAATTATTGGCCAACCCTTTATGTAGTAGGTATGAGCCATGTCATGGAAGCACAAGGGCAACAACGGATGAAGATAACGAGAATAGCCCACTGCAACAACAAAGAAAACAGCCACCACTATACTACAATAACAGCGACGACCACAGCAACGTTGCACGGTATCTCTTTGCTGTTACGGAAGCGTGCCGTCACAGTGAACGAATTTTGTTGCGCGTGGAGAGGCCATCTCTCGTTGATTTTTGTGTGCGAGAGAGGCAGCAACCATACAGGGAACCAGCGCTGGAGTTTTCTCAGTGTACATGTAGCGCCGTCCTGGCAGTCAAAGCACGCACATCTACGCCGCTCCCGCAGACGAGAGGGCGACTGGTAGAGGCGGTGCGGGCTCGGAACGCCGAAAAAAAAATTAAGAGGCTCAGTCGTACTGTTGCGTATTCAAGTGCCACAACTACGTAGGAATGAGAGAGGACGTGTTCTACGTTTTAGCTTATAAACCCTATGAATATAAACCCTTATAAACCCTATGAACGGAGGCGGCGTCGGATCCAGGCAGACAGGCGAGCACAGTACGTTCTACTCTTACCGCCTTGCCCACCAGCGTTCGGCTGGTTCTTATTTCGCTTGTCTGCTGAACTTATTCAGCAGTAGAGACGACCAACAGTGGAAACCAGGGTCAAACAACATAACTTAACCGGACATGTTGTCCGGGAATAAAACGAGCATATTATACAGCATAGGACATATGTATCCCCGCCACGGTGGTCTAGTGTTATGGTGCTCGACTGTTGACCCGGAGGTCGCAGGATTGAATCCCGGCCGCATTTTTGATGGAGGCGAATATGTTTGAGGCCCGGGTACTTAGATCTAGGAGGATGAGGAAGAGCAAAAGTGAGGAAAAGGCAGGAAGGTCAGCCAGACGCGCTTCCGGTTTGCTATCCTACGCTAGGGGATGGGGATTAAAAGATAAGGAGATAGAAAGAAGGGAGCATACAAGAAATTTGCGCGGGCTTAAACAACACTGCTACGTTCCATAGTACTGGGCGCAGAATCTAGGGCGCATCACGTTGCACTGCAGGTAGTGGAGTCCATGGTGCCCTGAAAGCTTGCAAGTACTGGACATGGAACATCCAGCACCTGTTGTACGGACTGAGCGAATGGTGATTTAAGCTTGCCGACGAACATGCAAAGTATGTCTGACTTTCGAAGTATCTCTGGCGCTATGAAACGCTATGACGATTTGTTTATCTTCGTCACGCAACTGGTCAGTCGTATAGATTTAATGCTTCACTGTTGCCGATGGGCACTGTGACTCTGCATGTCGCTGCGACTTCGGCAACGTAGGCCAAGCTGCGACAGTTGTGTCCATGCCTTCCTTGGTGTTGTCGTTGACGCAGGCCGTCACCGATCCATGGGGCTGTGTCTTCAGCAATGTAGGCCAAGTGAAATTCGTACCGGCCATCACGGCCTTTACTTAGATCTAGGTGCACGTTAAAGAACCCCAGGTGGTCGAAATTTCCTGAGCCCTACGGCGTCCCCCATAATCTATGGTGGTTTTGGGACATGAAACCCCAACATTTATGATTATGACAGCATATGTAAAAAATTTTCATCTGGCCACCACCACCAAGCCCCTTCTGATGCCACCGCGTAAAGTGAACGATACGATAGGCAAGTAGCCTACATTATTTGCAAATAGTTGCATAGAAGCAATGGCGTAGCCAGGGGGTGACACACCGGGCCCGTGCCCCACCCCCCCCCCCCCCCGAAATTTTTTTTTCGCTATGGCCTGCAGAGCGCAATATGACCATTTGCCTGCCCGACCCCTACCTGATATCAAAAAGGTGCCCCCCTCCCCCCCCCCCCCCGAAAAAAAAATTGTCTGAGCCCCCTGCCTAGAAGGAAAGCTGCGTTGTCATACTAGATGTGTATGTGAAACAAGGCCGCTACACTGTTATAAAAAATACTACGCACGCGATGGATACTTGTTGCTGAGATGCCTCCGTTAAAATTAATTCGTGCTACAGACATGGCTCTTGTTGCGAATAAAGCAGCGTACCACTCAAAGCACAACTTTCTGGAGTCAGACGATGCGGTAAAACTTCCTTCTGTGGGCCCCAGCCGGTCCTTCCCGGCTAGTCCCTCAGGACTTCAATAAAGTTCTTTGTCTGTCTGTCTGTACCTAATGGCTGCCGTGGTGAAGTGACATCGGAATTTAATGTTTAGCTTGATAAGTGTCAAATGTATTGGATTTTTACTCGTAGTTTCACTCGCCTCGTTTATTTTTTTAGTTCTTCGCTTGCTTTCGTTTGCTTAGAATTAAGGCGTTTGATAAACCTCAATCATTACTGGGGTTTTAGGCGCCAACAAGATACCATTATGAGGCGCGCCGTATAGTGGGGGGATTCAGGATAAGTTTTGACCACCTGGGATTCTTTAATGAGTACATAAATCTATGTACACACGCGTGTTATTTGGATTTCGCACTCACCCCTCCGCTTTTTGAAATGCGAACCACCGTGGTCGGATATATAGTTCGCGTTCTCGAGCAGCAGAGCGACACCTTACGTGGTATGCTACCACGGTGGTTTCCTGGATCAACGTCCGCGTACATACGTATCGCGGATTACTAAAGCCTCACGGAAGAATTGACGCCCCTGCCCATTGCTTTTCTTCTTTTTTTTAACTCAGCCAGAAAACGACGAGGAGGGAGTCGCCATCACGAAACAGCACCGTCTCTTACGACGCCGTATGCATAGACAAATATAGTCCGTTCTGCAGAACTTCTCTCCGATTTCAAGTGCTTTCTTGTGCAAGTAGCCTTCAGGCAAAGTTATTTTTTTCAGAACCATACCGCAGCATCTCTGGCTTCATGGCTGCTCGAGCTGTTTGTGCCAACGAGAAGCACAGGAACGGCCCACACGCAAGTGCGCTCGGCCACGGTACACTGCGGCCGGTCGGTAGGGGTTGGTCTGGGTAGAGTGCACTAGAACAGGGGAAGCGCTCGGGACGGCCGCGGCACTAACGCGCAGAAAATGAAGCCAAAAGAGCGCAAAGCCACTTACGGCGCTGCGATCGGTATACCCTCCAATGTGTCGCCGTTGAAGAGTTGCGCGCGGCTCCACCAAAGTGGGGCAGACGTAGAATGCCCGCTTCCCACTTAACCCTTTGTAGGTCGTCCTATATTTTTGACATGGTGATATAAAAACCGGCTGTGCTTTATTGATATAAACTAGAAAGAAATAGTATGAAACAAATTTCATCAAAATCGAGCCAGTAGTTTACCGAAAAAAAAGTGGGACATATATGTCCCACTGACTCATGAGAGTGTTTTCAAAAAGTGGGAAAACACTGTCCCACTGCCTCATGAAGGCACCATCTCTCGACTGCATCAACGCGAATTTTGGGATGAAACGGCCGAAGCAAGTCGCACAGAGTATCACTTCTAAAGTTGTGAGGAGAAAAGTTGTGCGGACCTCATTTCAGCAGGAGAACGCCGCCTGCAGCTGCGTCTCTTGAGCCTTGAAAGCGCTGTGACATGTTCCTGTAAAGCTTACTTCACCGCATGCATCAACCACTTTTTTTTTTTTTTTTTGTCTGTTTGGCTGTCCTTGCTTTTGCTGTCGAAATTGTCGAGTACAGATGTTATCCCTGAACATGTGCCTACATTTCTAGAGGTACATGATACCAAGAAAAAATATTTCCACGCATTAATATCCGCAATGGCGCTACGGGATTAGCGGGATAATTTTGCAGGGGATCGTTCCGATTCATTTATCGGTCAAGTTATTTCGCAAATTTACAAAAACACGTGATGACTGGAAGCCAAGATGGCCTCTCTCAAAAACCAGAAAAAGAGGAAATTATCCGGCATTTTGATTGGTGGGTTCTATGTATCTCAAGAAGAGGAAAATTCAGAAGCGATAAAAAAAAATTGACCGAAATTCAACGGTATTGTAACACTACATCCGCCCTTCGAAAGCGTGGTAAAAGAATTTTTTTCGAGATTACGAAGACTTCGGTAAGATATGAGTGACTTTAATGTTGCGCTAATTGCAACGGATGATGTGGGAGAAATTTTTTTCTGTAGACGGAAAAGTGGGACGTATGTGTCCCACTGCCGCACGAAGGGTTAAAGAAAACTCGGGTTCGAGTTGCAACTGTAGATGGTGGGTTTTTATTTTAACGTGATAGCGTTAAGAGCTCCTTTCACAGAAATTTCGGTGTTGGCGTCACCGCGTCGGGGTCGTTGGTTGTGAGCGAAAAGTCATCATCTTGTCCATGACCGAAAAATCAAGAAAGATGCAAATAAAATAAATAATAAAAGACTTCAGTCCGAGTGAGAATCGAACTCAGGCCGTCTGCGTAGCAGGCAGGTGTTCTACCACAGAGCCACGCTATTGCTCGAGGCTGATTTAAAAAAAAAACAAAAAAAAAAACATTATGAACCTCATGTAGTGGAAGGAGTCTCCTTAACGTACGTAATATTGCGTGGCAGAAGCGTAGAATCGCGCCAGGCGGCAAAACGTGTTAATTGCGCAGCGAGTGGGTGTTTTATCGGCCCATCCATTACAGAATGCTCAAACATATGTTCGCATGTTTCATTTCATTTCATTTCCTTTTTGTTCCTTAAAGACCCCATTGAAGGGGTATTACATTGAAGGGGTATTACATGATGCCTTACGGACGCGTAGTGGGCCCTTCGCTGATTCGCAAAAGGAACAATTACAGCGTAGTGGGCACTTAACAATTGTACTTGCAGTAGACATTCTAGGATAGTTTGAAACGGCCAATGTTACGCGCCCAGTCATTCGTTTCCTTACGGCACGGTTGAGGCATGCACCGAGAACCGACGCGAAGGCTATAGCAATTGAGAAGGCGATGCGCAAGGGGCCCGATTACGCTATCTCGTTCTACTGTTCAAGGCGAAGCTCGAGCGTCCTACAAGTTTTAAACACTGTTGGGGCAGCTACTGCAGGTACAGTTGCATGGCACCCACTACGCCATAAACCATAATTTTTTAGTGTCACTTGTAGCAGCTGTACTTGTTTTTCTTTTATTTCTTAAAACTAGCTTCAAGTGCTACGCGTTGTCACAAAAAGTAGCGCAAAATGTGAAGTAGAAAACTTGGGAGGAGCGAAGCATGTAGGGAAGGGTGTTTCAGCTCCACTAACGTGGAACCTGGGGAGGGGCGAAGCATGCAGTGTTTCTCTTCTTCTTCTTCTTCTTCCCTAAATGCCCGGTTTCAGTTCCCTACGGAATTTAGGGAAGGGTGTTTCAGCTCCACTAACGTCGTCGGCTATTTCTTGGGCTAGCTGTTGCCTTCTTCATTTTTAGCGGACTGGCGGCGAGTAGTGGGATTAACCCAATTTTCGTGGCTTTTGGCACATACCCGTTTTTTTTTTATGGTCCGTGACTGCATGTCACACTGTGAGATTAGACGCGCGACAAGCCGAGACCCTAAAGTGATTCGCCACGTCATGATCACGTCATGATTGCGTCACAAGTTTTGTCGAACTGAGTCGCCGTGATGCCATGATAGGATGACGTCATCACATAGGTTAACTTTAAGATGGACCACGACTACAAGACACGCCGTGACGACAGCAGACGCCGACAAGCCGATCCCCTAAGGCGCTTCGAACTTAATACATGAAATTTGACAGTGCGCGTAATTATTGGCAGCGCCACCGCACGGGTTTCAACAAATACCTAAAGCGCGCAGTAACATGGCGCGCAGTAAGCGCGCGACCCACGGCGTCCTGTTAAACTGCAAGAAAAGGAATTTCATCGCTCAACGTGACACCCTACGATCTGGCTCTGCTTTTACAGTATTTAAACGTTCGCCATTTCCAGCGGTCTGAATGTCGACCACCTTCCGTTTTTCTTTCGCTGCCAGCAAGCGGCCGGCAACCGATAGCAGCGTATAGAATGCACGCAGGCCGAGTATCCTATTCACAAAAGTCTTGGAGGGCATACTTTTGTTTGCGTTTTTGTTGAATCTCGTGCTGAAGCGCTGCAAATAATGACGTCTAGTGCCAATTTCTTTTATTTTACTTGGACATTTCCATGTTACTTTTGTAGGAATACAGGAAGGAATTGCAAACTTAAGGGCTCGTTTGCTTTGTTAAACATAGTATTAATGAGAACTAACAGACAAAGATGCCAAGGAAAGTATAGGGGAAGCTATTAGAAGTAATTGTAATGTAAATGTGAAGAAATGAAAGTGGACGAAAAGATAACTTGCCACCGGCAGGAATCCGAACCTGCGACCTTCGAATAACGCGTCCGATGCTCTACCACTGAGCTACGGTGGCGGTCATCTCCCCGTCCACTTTATGGGGTATATATGTGTACTTAAACGTGGGAGCGTCAGTCAGCGCCGCCTGTTGCCATTACGGCGAGTGTGGAACACTCTTTTTTGCCTGTAGGCGTCACGTAGTACGTGATCTTATTACGAGAGGGCAGCTGACTAGTAATCCCTCGCATACCACCTGAAGGCATCAAGTCTGCCAGAACGAGACCCTCGTTATGAATGAAGGAAGGAATTGTAAACTTAAGGGCTCGTTTGCTTTGTTAAACATAGTATTAATGAGAACTAACAGACAAAGATGCCAAGGAAAGTATAGGGGAAGCTATTAGAAGTAATTGTAATGTAAATGTGAAGAAATGAAGGTGGACGAAAAGATAACTTGCCACCGGCAGGATCCGAACCTGCGACCTTCGAATAACGCGTCCGATGCTCTACCACTGAGCTACGGTGGCGGTCATCTCCCCGTCCACTTTATGGGGTATATATGTGTACTTAAACGTGGGAGCGTCAGTCAGCGCCGCCTGTTGCCATTACGGCGAGTGTGGAACACTCTTTTTTGCCTGTAGGCGTCACGTAGTACGTGATCTTATTACGAGAGGGCAGCTGACTAGTAATCCCTCGCATGTAGGAATACGTAGCAAATGAAGCTAGTTTTAATGAAACAAAAAGAACAAGAAAGCAAGTATGTATAGCTGCAACTTGAAGCCGGGTCTTTTAAGTGGAAGCGGGCATTCTACCTCTGCAGCACTTTGGTGGAGCCGCGCGCCATTCTTAAACGACGACACATTGCGGGCTACCGATCGCAGCGCCACAAGTGGTTTGACCCTGCTATGGCTTCACATTTGGAAGCTCGTTCCGAGCACTACCTTGTTCTAGCACACTCTAGTGTGGCGAGCGGCTGAGTTATGCTGCATCTTACCGCCATGCCTCTGCTTGGAAATGCTGTGAAAATAACTTCCCCTGCTTGGAAATGCAGTGAAAATAACTTCCATGCTTCGCAAACGCAAGCGTCCTTTATATATGCGTCGCAATATAACATGCAATATCCCAGGAATATTGCGTGGTACAAGCGTACATTGCCATCGGGCGTCAGAATATGTGACTATCATAACGATTCCATAGTTTAAAGCCAGCCACCCATTACAAACGGCACACACCTTACTGCGCGTATTCCCTTAACACCACGTAGTGGGTACATAGCAAGTTCGAAAACATTTCCCACATTTGCCGCGCATTTCTCCTCCTGGTTTAAAGCATACTACCCATTACATAGTATGCACAAGTGATTGAAGTACGCACTAGGGACGGGATATCGCTATCGCGTTCAACTCTTAAAGGCGAAGCTTAAGGGTCCCCCAATTTTTTCGGGGGGCCACCTATTCAGTGCTGGTTTCCCATACCGCTGTCCCACGTAGAAGCTACATTCGGTGCGATGGAGGCACGCCCATCGACATCGCCAGACAAGCTGTTTAATCTAAACAAATATACATGGAGCAGGGCGTCACGCTCATGTGATCTGCGCCTATGCTCACGGACATCTTGTGTAACGGCTGTCAGGCGTCAATTCTATGCGCAGAAAAGAATACATTCGCGCAAGGTACTGTGAAGAAATCTATGCCAGAATTCTGTCAAATCCGCTGCCTCTTACTTGATCAAAAGTTTTTCTCAGATGGTGTCTTGATTGTATTAATCGCCTGTACCGGCCAATTTTCATCGTAATCAACTGCTTAGGACTGCCAGACAACTTCCGAGAGTGATTATCCCATGGTCGTTTACCGAAAATGCAAACAGTATTGTTCTTTCCACCAGTACGAATAGCAAGACTAACGAATTAAATGATAAAGTGCCTCTACAGGTTAACTGTGCAGTACAAACCACCAGGAAACCAGCAAACCGAGTTCAGGAAGCAAAACAGTACCTCAGAAGGCGAATACTCTGCTTGAATCAAGCAGCGCGCGCGTTCACAAGTTTTCGTAGACAAAGCGCCATTTGCCGCCGGCGCCATGATAGCCTCGTTATGAAACATAGCGTTTTTCAGCGACTCAGTTCATTCTCTCAATGAATGAAAACTATCTGGCGCTTTACGAGCCAACACTACGGTTTGATTACGAGTAGCGTCGTAGCTACAGCTGACATCTAACGATAACATTTCACCAAGTGGTGTTCTCAAACGTGCACCGAAAGCTCTGTACACGAGCGTTTTCGCAATTCACGTCGACTGAAACGCGGCCTTCGCGAATGGGATCGAGCCCGAGAGAGTGCTCAGCAGCGTAACACCGTATCTTGCAAGGGAGAGCGCGAAAACGGTGCGAGAACAAAATAAACGAAAAAATTAAAGGGGGGGGGGGCGGGGGGGCGACTAGACGGAGCACCGTTTCAGCATCGCTTTTGCTCTCCCCTTTACTATATATCAAACCTAACAATTCACTATTATCCAATACTGTACTAACTCAGCCCCAATGGAAGTTGAACTGTCTTTAGCTGAAGTGTAAAAAATGAGATAAGTAAGCTCAAGTAACTTCTTTGTTTTGTCATGACCAGCTCAAAAAGAAAAGAAACAATTTGATACAAAAAAAAAGCTTGCATCTTATGAACAGGTCAGTGTTCAAGATGACCACGTCCGCTGCAGCACATGCGTTCTTCTTTAGAGCTGAGCTTTACGTCCACTTGGGCTGTGCCCAGTTGTAGCGCAGTCCTTCACCTCCGGCCTTACCGTCAGCGCGCCGTCCACTCACAGCTTGTCGAGCTCCTTCATCAGCTTCTCCGGTCTCCTCAGCGCTGAGCTGTTCGAGTCCCGCTTGCCGAACGCCACAAGCGTCATCGGCATACGACCCGCATCGACCGAAGCCCCGCCGGAACCGCCTTCGTCGCCGATGGAGTCAATGCTGAAGTTCGCCGTGAAGAGTCGCGCGATGGCGGGGTGGAGGACGTCGAAACCCGGCTGGCTTTCCTTTCGCGGCCGTAGTGCCAAGCCGACGGCGACGAGCAGAAGCACAAGAAACACGACGCTCGCAGCGACGACGACGGTAGTCTTGGGCTTCCGCAGCTGGAGCGCGAGGGACGCTTCGCTCCGGCTCTGCCAGAGGAGCTCGGCGCCTGACGAGGTGCTGCGAAACATGTCGAGCAGGTGCTTGGCTCTCGCGTTTCTTCCGAGGAGGCTACGAAGCGGGCTCTCGCTCTCTTTGCGGGTCGGACTCGCAGGCCTTGCGAAGATATCGGCACGGATTGAGCGAGCGAGGCACGAGACGCCGCTTGAGAGCTTTCTGGAACAAAAGGATGGGGATGATGATAGCCTCACGAACAGTAACGTGCGATAAGCGGTGCGTGCGAAATTATTTCTAGGTATATCCGTCTGTTAAATAAATGTACACAATAAAGTTCCACCATCCATCCACGTTACAAAGTGTGTGTGGGGTAGGGGGTACTTGAAATTTACATTGATCAGGAGCGCCGTGTTCCGAAGGAAGAAGCGACGGTAAAACTATGGTGCCCTTTTAAAACGGCTCACTTTTCATTGTTACGTTATTGCGCACCGCTTAGAAGACGATGACTGAACCGACACGAACACGAGCGCTGACTGTGCTGACTTTCTCCCATAGATGCCTTACTCTTTTCTCGCTCTCACTACTCTGTTAGCCACCCAGGCCCGCCATTGTTACCGCCGGCGACAACATCCTACAAAGCTGTCGTCGTAGGCTTTGAATAGCTCATTCACTTCCAATTGACGCGCTAAATATAACTCTGCTGAACTACTAGACAGGCTTCATGCGCAAGCAGAGAGCGTAACTATAAGCCCTCCCTGATGTTTGTTGGCACACCCATCGAAACAAAAGAGTGACGAGAAGCCACCTGGCAAGTTCCTTAATCAGGGCTCCCGTTTCGCAAAGCAATTCCTCCATAATTATTTTTGCCACTTGTCAGTCGACTTCAATAAGGATACTGTATTGTCTGAAGTTTTCTCTAACAAACATGTTTAGTGTAAGCTGGTTTGGTAAACACAGGCCAAAGTGTTATTACAGCGTAAGCTGTAATAACACTTTGTAGCAATATAGCAATTAGCAATGTAGCAAAATAGCAGTGTGTCAATGTAGCAATTAAGCCAGCCAACTCTGAAAAGAACTTTATGAAGGATCGCCATATCCCGTAATCACCATAGGCGTGCGCAGGGTTCCCCTTCAGGGGGGGGCAGGGAGGGGCGAAGGCTCATCGCCGCGCCCCCCCCCCCCTTCCTATTAAGTCAATATATGGGGCAGAATTTGCGCCCCCCCTCTCTCAGGTGACTAGGGGGGGGGCGGCCGCCCCCTCTGCCCCCCCTCGTGCGCACGCCTATGGTAATCACCCCACGTGTATACCATCAGAAGACAGTTCGGCAAGGTTGTCGTCCCCTCCCACATCATAAACTGTTCATTCCCTTTCCTGGAGTTCTTTTTTCCTTCATGTTTTTTCAATAAATTCATTTGATAGTTTACGCTTGTCGTGTCCACTTCGTAACGTGTGTCCTCCCTAACTTCTTTTGTCCCAGTAACTGTAGCGCAGTATTTTAATCGTGCAAAACCAACTAACCCAATACCTCCCTTTGCTAACGTAAGCTCTCACGAGCTCGCAAGAACAGTCGATTTTGGTTGAGTAGCTGCCCGCCACCGCCGGTGTCCGTCGCAGCTATCGCGAACAAAGAGAAAAAAAACTGCAGCGTTCTAGCGGGAATCTAACCCAGGCACTCTGCGTGGCAGTCGAGTATTCTACCACAGAGCCACGCCGGTGCTTGAAACTCCTATGCAAAAAGCGAAGAATCGCGTTGCGTAGCAGAAGAGTAAAATGGCACCAGGCGTCACACAATGTCATTTACGACTGGGTGGTTTGAAGCTTCCAACCCATTACAAAGAGCTCAACCACAATGCCTAGTCATCATCATCAGCCACAATATCAGCAAAGTGCCCAACTGCGTAGGTGCACACAATGTCTTACAGACGCGCAGTGGGTGCATCGCTACCTCACAAAGTGATCATAAATTATGGCGGAGTAGGTATTCCGTAACTGTACTTACAATAGGTGCGCTAAGAGAGAGATAATAAAAAACTTCCCCATCTCCCGCTAAAGGGAACCATGTGTGGATGCGAAGCAGCGGGGAGATGGTTATCTTGAGCGGGAGAAACGTCGCCGCTCCCGTTTCGCGGTCCGGGCGCTCATCGCGGCGCTGCACAGGAGAGAGAATGAGGCACGCGCGCTCCGTCATTTTCATACCGCGGAACTACCGTGGTGCCCCCCAGCGGAGTATGGAGCTGTCGCATCACCTGTCGTGCGCGCCGCTTTGTACAGCATTCCTAGAGGAGAAAACGGGGGGGACCGTAGGAGAGGAGAGAGAGGGGGAGGGGACACGCATGCACTGTGAAGGGGTGGGACGCGCGAGCCGCTGCGTAGAGTAGAGGATACCAAGAGGAGAGAGGGGGGAGAGGACGCGGATGCGCTGTGGGGATGTGGGACGCGGGCGCCGCTCCGTAGAGCAGAGGATTCCTAGAGTAGAGAAAGCGGGTGAGCGTAGGAGAGGAGAGATAGGGGGGAGAGGACGCGCATGCGCTGTGGGGGGGGAGGGGGTGGGACGCGGGCGCCACTCCGTGTAGTAAAGAATTCCTAGAGGAGAGAAAGGAGGTGAGGTAGGAGAGGAGAGAGAGAGAGGAGGAGGGGACGCGCATGCGCTGTGGTGGACGCCGGAGCCGTTCCGTAGAGTAGAGGATTCCTAGAGGAGAGAGGGGGAGAGGACGAGGATGCGCTGTGGGGATGTGGGACGCGGGCGCCGCTCCGTAGAGTAGATGATTCCTAGAGTAGAGGAAGGGGGTGAGCGTAGGAGAGCATAGGGGAGGGGACGCGCTGTGGGACGCGGGGGGCCGCTCCGTAGAGTAGAAGATTCCTAGAGGAGAGAAAGGGGGGTGAGCGTAGGAAAGAGAGGGGGGAGGGGAGGCGCATGCGCTGTGGGACGCGGGAAGGAGGGACGGCCTAAGCCCCCCTCCAAACATGCAAGCAAGATTAAGGAATGGGTTCAACCTGGGTGACAGACACCACCTGCCTAGCCATTGCTAAGCAGCCTCTCTGTGCTCTCGGCCATGACTCAAGGAATGGGGTCAACCTGGGCGACAGACACCACCTGCCTAGTCATTGCTAAGCAGCCTCTCTGTGCTCTCGGCCATGACTCTGATGACTGTGATAGGGTTGACGGCCTTCATATTACTACAGTGTTCTGGTTCGCATAATGGGCGCTTCCCTACTTCATGAAAGTGGCCGGACGCGGGAAGGGGGGACGCCGGACGGACATAGCCCCGAGCATAAGATGCTTCGCATCTAAAAACTTCCCCATCTCCCGCTAAAGGGGACCATGTGTGGATGCGAAGCAGCGGGGAGATGGTTAGCTTGAGCGGGAGAAACGTCGCCGCTCTCGTTTCGCGGCAGCGGCCCGGGCGCTCATCGCGGCGCTGCACAGGAGAGAGAATGAGGCGCGCTCCGTCATTTTCATACCGCGGAACTACCGTGGTGCTCCCAGCGGAGTATGCAGCTGTCCCATCACCTGTCGTGCGCGCCGCTCCGTAGAGGATTCCTAGAGGAGAGAGATGGGACGCGCATGCGCTGTGGGACGCGGGAAGTGCTCCGTAGAGTAGAGGATTCCTAGAGGAGAGAAAGGGGGTGAGCGTAGGAGAGAGGCGGAGAGGACGCGCATGCTCTGTGGAGATGTCGGACGCGGGCGCAGCTCCGTAGAGTAGAGAAAGGGGGTGAGCGTAGGAGAGGAGAGAGAGGGGGGGCGGGGATGCGCATGCCCTGTGGTGGTGTAGGACGCGGGACGGACTAAGCAGCCTCTCTCTGCTCTCGGCCATGACTCTGGTGACTGTAGTGGTGGTTGACGGCCTTATATTGTACTACAGTGTTCTGGTTGGTTCGCATAGTGGGTGCTTCTTTACTTCATGAAAGTGTCCGGACGCGGGACGCGGGACGGACGCGGGAGGGACGAACATAGCCCCGAGCATAAGATGCTTCGCATCTAAAACATTTATTGCGAACAAATAAGTCGCTGGTGGGTGGGCCTCCTGGTCCGGAAGACCGTTGGCTCTTGCCGCCGTCCGGGCTCGGTCGACCAGGGCTTGTTGCTGCACTGGGTCAGAGCTGGACAGGGTCGCCTCCCACTCGACTATTGTAGGATTATGGTGCACTAAGAGAACTTACAACGGGCCTGAATGCTGCTCCTCTAGCTTACGTTGCGACTGTGATGCGTGTCCGCGCAGGCCGGGCGTTTCGTCATCCATTCGACATCCAGGATTTATTTATTTATTTATTTATTTATTTATTTATTTATTTATTTATTTATTCTTCATGTAAGCACCTATTTCTATAATGGGCTGCTCACTGGATCGAATCCCGGGAGCGGCGGCCGCACTTTCGATGGAGGCTAAAATGCTTGAGGTCCGTGCACTTAATTTATTAGGTACACGATGAAAAACCCCAGGTGCTCGAAATTTCCGGAGCCCTCCACTACGGCGTCTCTCATAATCATGTCGTGTTTTTGGAACGTTAAACCCCAACAGTTATTATTATTTTGAATTCTTTTACCCATTTGACTTTTTGTTTACATCGCGTTTCGTCCTCCTCACTCTTTTTTTTATGTTGCATAGCATTTACATATCCCTTTATAATCGACAGTGTGGACAATCCCCTCGTGGGTATGAGCCAGTTTCTCTTAGGCGACAAACAAACAAACACGATGGATGCTCCCGAAAATGCGAAAAGGCCATCGTGGCCCGAGTCACAGCACTGGCACCACTGCGTCCGCCTTCTTGTCGCTACGTTCATCGTCAATCTTGTGGTTCTGCTCTGGGTGCTCGCCTTCCACATGAGAGGCTCGGCGCGCTCTGGCGTCACCGATACTGATGCGAACCAGTCGGGCCGCCGGTGCTCCTCAGATCACTGCAAAGAGACGGCGCGGCTGCTCAAGTCTTTTCGCTCCAATCACACGAGCCCGTGTGTAGACTTTTACGACCACGTGTGCGCCGGCGTGCACGACACAGCAGAGACGAGCGCCGGTAGCGCCAGCTTGGTCGTCATGTGGCAGTTGGCCGCCGCCGCGACGGCGAGCATCGTGAGACACGCCCTGGCGCAAGGACCTCCTCGGCTGCAGCAGAGTGCCGGTGAGAAGGCCTCGGCGTTTCTCCAAATGTGCAAGGCCCGGGCGTTGCACCACGAGGAAAACTTGTCGGCCCTCAGGTCTTACGTCGAGGCGTCGGGACTTTTTCACGAGGACGCCGATTTCAATCCGTTGGTCAAGATTGCCGAGCACCTTTTCGTATTAGGCCTGCCCGTGTTCTACCAGGTAGGAGTCGACGACGCATTCGTGTGGAGACGCAGCCGCCCTCTCACCGTGGAGATCTCCGCTGTGACAGTGCTGTGGCTGAAAATTCAGAGGGCTTTTTCCAGCCCAGTTGGCTACACGAAGCATGTTATGAGAGTGCTACTAGGGGCCGGCGTTCTGACAGACAGAGCTGAGTCGCTTTCGGCAACTATCGCTGATTTAGAAGACGTCGTTCACGCTGCGTATCGTCAGTATCTTGTCGAGAAAAATAACGATTCAAGAATGCTTATTGTGAGGCTCGAAGAACAAGCGAGTCTGTTCAGCAACGACACGCAGACAAAGCAAGAGTGGAGTGAATACGTCGCCGGAAATGTTACAACGGGGCACTCTTCCCCGGTTTACGTCTTTATAGAGGAAGCCGCAACAAACTTCTTGAAGAAAATCTTCGATAAGCTGAGTGATGCCGAAGTGCGGACACTGATAGCTTGGGAGGTGATTCGCGACATCGTCATAGCTTCTGGCGTGGTGTCTTTCACGGGCCATTACACGCAGTGGTATTGCATTCAGAAGACCCTGCGCGTTTACGGACACGGGCTAACAGTTCCCTACTTCCGGTCATTTGTGTCAAGCAAAAAGCTCCGAAAAATTGCCAACATATACGCCAACATTAAATACTACGTGACGCAAGTCACGAACACGTCTTGGTGGCTTCAAGGATCGTCGCGTAACATCACCAATAAAATTATAAGACGCCTGAAAACGAGAATAGTTTTCCCGCTGACGCTGGAATCGAAGAATGCCCTCGACGAGCACTACGCCAGTTGGCCAGATGTGAGGTTCCCTTTCCTTACTACTTACCTGATAGCTTCCAGGGCACACGCTAAAGCTTCGGTCGCGTTCGCGACGTCCTTGTCCACTCGCGTTTCCCCCAGCGACCCGGGGAAGTTTGTTGCTATGGCTGTTTACAACCGCAAGACGAATGCTTTGTTCCTTTCCGGAAGCTCGACTTTTACCCCTGCTTTGGACCCGAAAGGACCAGTGGAGGTGAACTACGGTTTTTTTGGACGCATCGTAGCACAAGGGATCATGCGCGTCATGGCAAGCTTCACGGATGGGGCGCATCAGGCTGCCCGGCACAGTGATGTGAGTCTCATGGTCCATATTCATCTTAGCTGTATTAAGGCGAAAGCGTTATATCTCTGGCTGCGCGCTGATGTTGAGCGAAACACGGCAGGCGAATGAAGTTGTAAAAAGACCCACGTGACCGAGCGAGTGGCGTGTGGAGGGGGAACGGCTTCTCGCGTCGTCACGCGACGTCAACGAGAGCCACATGATAACGTCATCACTGAAATCTTCACTTGGTCATACGTGGGTCGATCCCGGAAATAGTCCAACACCACATGAGCTGCAGAGAACTTCAGGGGAGAGGGGAGAGGAATTACGAAATCTAATGAGAACGTCAAGGGAATCTAATGCGTATCTCAAGTGTTACAGACAATCTAACATGCTGCCTAACTATTTCTTCGCATTAGAATTTCGTGCTATTTGAGTTCACGTATTTGTGACGTCCATTACCGCCGCCACCAAAGCATTAATTTTGAACTGCGTGTGTGCAGAGCAGACTCAAGCCACAGCTATTGCCTTTATTCGTAGTGCCTCTATTCTCTTTGTAGCTTGTTATTAATACACTTTTTTTCTTTGTATGCGGCGCATCACAGTGTAGGCAGTTGAACCATTGCAGCCAAGAAAACCCGAAATGAGCACTGACCTTTAGAAAGAACATGGAAACCGTAAGCGTAAATAAAGTTAAATGTTTTGTGAAGATATAGACGGTTTCAAGATTGCGATAATAGCAGCAAGCATTGTACCCCAAGAAACTTCCGGTCACCTCATTTATCAGCCCCCTAACACCCAAAACGAAAGTGCGTTTTCAAGTTGTTTCATGCTAAGGGAAAGTCTCTCTTTAGTTTTTCAGATAAAAAAGGAAGGTGCATAAAGTTCAAGGGAACCTCTAAATCTGTGTAGCTAAAAAAACATTTATTTGAAAATATTTTGCTAATTAAGGGCAGGAAAGTGTAGAAAATCAGCGGGCTGCTCGCTAAGGTTCTTCTTGCCCGCTGATGCTAGTAGGGCACATCGGTGGACAAAACCGGAGTCGCCAGGGGCCTGTATTTGTAAACAGTGAAAAGGTGCCAACAGTGCGCTCCCTTTACGCTTCTATCTCAGGGCCTAGGCTTTGATCTGAGCCTTTTTGCCTCAATCGCTGACGCTCGCGCTTAAGGTGGGGTGTGACTTGCTTTGGTCAAAAATTCAATTTTGGGACTTCGCAATCACCTGATAGATAATTCCTTTACCTTTCAGAAAATATACCACACTTGGGCACTCGCGGTTTCAAAAATAATGTTTGGTCCTTTTTCTTTGACACGTTGTCAGGAAATGCGCGTGTAGCCCTACGCAACTTCTGCGTTTTCCTCACAACAACATTTTTGAAGTTTGTGTACCTTTTTCTCGGGAACTATCAAACGTAAACAAAATTTGTCACATGTTATAAGCAGTGACATTTACATAACTGGAGCTATAATCAGTAGCGTAAGGTGCGTCAGTGTGTTTAGTATTAAAAGAACCATTCATAAGTGGCAATTTTCATACATCGACAAATTAAAACAAAAACATAACAAATCAAGTTTTTTTTTACGCTCACAATTTTAGTTCTACTTCTTTAAAGCTCTAGTAGCACAAAGAGCTACCTTTGTGCTGAATTGCAATGCTCTGCAGATAGCAGATCCTAACAGAGAAGTGCATTTGTAGAAAAATTAAGCTCTAATGCAACCTGCGTGTATTTTTATAATACCTTGAGAGATTTATAGCCATAGCTTTCACTACCACTGCTGTACAGCCAAATTTTGCAACGCACATTCAAACCCTCACTCCACCTTAAGTGGACGCACCACATTCGACGACATAGATGAATGCAGTGCTGGCCAGCGCTCCCAATGCCTAACTTTGTACAGACATACACAATACCCGGAAATGTCGACGGGAGAATGTCCGCCACAGTGGTTTAGTTGGTAAGGTACCGCCCGTGTAACGTGGGACATGTGTATGAGCTGCCAACACATGGCAGAGGTTATCTTCAAGTTCGTTCATTCACTCTCTTCGTTCGTTCTTTGTTAGTGTAACAATATTTTCATTTTAAGTATTGAAGGGACCAGGAAACTATTTTGACAGTTTTACAGACGCGATGAGCCGGTATAGCAGGTTCCTATGACGATTAGTAGACTGATTTAAAGAAAAAGCGGTATAAAGCGGTTCTAAACCGTTAAAAAACTATTTTAAACTCAAATGGTTGTTTAAATTGCGTGAGCGTTCTAGGCTACAGCATTATCAACTCATTCTAGTCACCAATAAAGCGACACATTTCGTATCAACGCAGCAACGAGCAACTGGTTGTCACCTCCCTTCTTAGCAATTCTGGCAAGTTGTAAACCCCACACATCCTTCCGATATCAAACTAACAAGCAGTTCGCACGAGGCACTGACTGACCATAATTGCGCATAAATGTTTAACAAAGCATTTTCATCTGTCTTCACTACTGAACTTGACACGCCCCACAGTCACCATCATTCAGTTTAGACACTTCCATGCCAGCTGACACCTTCTTCGAATAAGGCATTTCATCTATAGTAATTCACAAATTAAAACTTTCTTCATCAGCTGGTATGGATTCCATCAACTCGCTCTTCAAAAATGTGCAATCGACTTGTGCAGCATACTTATGTCTCATCTTTTCACAGTCACTCACCTCAGAAATCATGCCGGCTGATTGGAAAACGGGCAAGGTCGTTCCAGTCTACAAATCAGGGAACAGAAACTCACCCTTGAACTACCGTCCCATTTCATTAACTAGTGTGCCTTGCAAAATCATGGAACACGTCATCTACTCACAAATCATCAACTTTTGGGACTCCAACGCATTTTTCCATCCTTCACAGCACGGATTTCGTAAGGGCCTCTCTTGCTATCCCAATTAGCACTGTTCGTTCATGACCTGCAGACTAAGTCTCGACTGCAATATCCAAATCGACTCAATCTTTCTTGATTTCGCAAAAGCTTTTGACAAGGTTCCTCACCAGCGTTTCTTACTAAAACTTTCAAAGCTGAACTTACAGCCTAACATCCTCAAATGGCTTGAAGAGTTGCTAACTAACCACTCTCAATCTGTCTATGTTAATGGCCATTTGTCTAAACCCCCTCCCAGTCACCTCAGGAGTCCCACAAGCAGTGGCGTAGCCAGGGGGTGGCACACCGGGCACGTGCCCCCCCCCCCCCCCGAAATTTTTTTTCGCCATGGCATACATAGCGAAAAATGACCATTTCAAGGAGGTGCCACCCCCGAAATCAAGGAGGTGCCCCCCCCCCCCCCCGAAAAAAAGTTCTGGCTACGCCCCTGCCCACAAGGGTCTGTTCTCGGCCCTCTCCTATTCCAAATATATATTAATGACTTACCATTGCATGTTTCCTGTAACATTCGCATGTTCGCTGATTATTGTGTAATCTACCGTACTATTACTAATTGTCATGACCATTACATCCTTCAGAGAGACCTTAACAGTATACTAAATTGGTGTAACGTTTGGCTAATGACTCTCAACCCCACTAAATGTAAACTCGTGTCCTTCTCTCGTCGTCACAATCCCTCTCATTTTCGCTATTCTATGTCAAATTCATCGATCGAATTAGTAGACTCGTATAAATATCTAGGAGTCACCCTTTCTTCTCATTTATCATGGCTGCGCCCGTATCACTAACATCATTTCAGCATCGAACAAAACGCTCGGTTTTCTTAAACGCCACCTCCGCCTTACCCCACCTCATGTTAATTTAACTCGCATATAAATCACTTATAAGACCAAAACTAGAATACGCATCTGTCATCTAGAGCCCGCATCAAACATATCTAATCACTGCATTGGAAGCCGTTCAAAATCGGGCCACCCGATTCATTCATTCTTCATATTCATATGACATCGGCATTTCACCCTTGAAAGCTGAATTCCGGTCTATCACTTCTTTCTTATCGTCGCCGCATTGCTAGTCTTACCCTCTATCATAAGTTCTTTTATTCTTCTCTCAATCAAGCGCCCGTATATCACAGCCGCGCATCACGCGTTTCCCACCGCACCAGTCCTCCACTTCAAGTTGCCCGCTCGCCATCGCATACCACTACGTTTTCTGCTTCATTATTCCTCAGGTCAGCTTCAGACTGGAACGGCCTGCCCTATGACATCGTAAACATTGCCCCTCATCATCTGCTTTCCAAGAACGCATCACTGATCATCTGCAATGTTAATTGAAGCATCGCTGTTAAACTTTTACTTGTAATCCCACTCCTTGTGTAACACCCCCTGAATGGGGGGCCTTTAAGGAAATAAAACTGAACTGAGCTGAATGCTTTTCCTCCTCAACTCGTCGAGCGCGCAGTCATCGCTGGCTACGGCTGCGGCCTCTCGCAGCCGTCGGTAGCGCAGTGTCTACAACATACTGATAAATACACTGGCAATATATTCTGGGCACTATGGTTAAACTCTAACGCCGCCAGGTGCTACAACGATACCTGATCGGATGTATACTGCGCGGTAGAGAACAATGGACGACAAGCAAACGGGGACAAGCGCAGACTATCAGCTGAAGGTTTATTTTTCACATACCACATATAAATGACTGAAACAGGAAAAAGAAAAAAAGAAAAGTTAGCTGTTAACAAACAATAGACAAACAAAATTTGTACACCTGATGCACGAGGCAGAAGAGCAGATTCATTGGCCATGCGCGCCTTTGCAAGGAATTGCACTTTATCTAGGAAGAGCAATCGACGGTTTGCTGACGCAGTTGTCAGGTTCCCGCGCCATTTTCTCGGCTTCAGTGATTATACGGGTACGATCGTCCTTGTGCTTATGCATTACAACTGCGCTTTCGAACTGCGCATGGCAACCACACCTGACATGCTGAGCCAAGAAACCCTCATTGCCATTGCGTACATTACGTGCGTGCTCACGCAGGCGCTCATTGAGGCATCTCCCAGTTTGCCCGATGTTACACGCACTGCGTGACAGCCGGAATTCTGTATACTACATTCGTGTCACATCCGACGAACTGGGTTTTATGCCTGACATTGCAAGAGCGTTTGGGCTTGTTATTACTAGTACATGTCATTCTGGCAAGTTGGGAGAACTTGTAAGGTGCACGGAAAAAACGACCTGCACGCCCATGCGTTGACCGACCTTTTTCATCCGGTGTGATAGCTGGTGCATGTATGGGATCAGCGGGACTTTGTCGTGTTTGCTTTTGTTCCTGTGATCAGCACTCTTTCCACTTCTGGGCTTTTTTCTTCTTTTTGATTGTTCCTACCACAGAAACGACAAGCGAATCCAGGTAGCCAGCTTTTTTAGTCGATCCACTCGATTTTGGAAGCTGGTGTCCATCATATGGAAACAGGATCGGTCTAGGGCGTTAGTGAAGCAGGAGTTCACTATGCCTCTCTTAACCAACTTGCTGTGGGCCGATTTAAAAGACAAAAGCGGTTTCATAGCCCGAGGCTCATACATCCAGCATGTGTGTTTTGCGCTGAACATAAGTTTCATGTCTGTGCGCACGCACCGCGCGCACGCCTATGGCGCTAAGCCATCGCGATGGCTTTGTGCCATCGCGATGTGGCACAAAATGTATATTTTCAATGTGAACGATTGTCGCTGCTCACGTGTGGACGTTTTACTGATGCGAGTGGGATTTTCATAAAACCTCACAACATGCAGTTCTGGACGAACGACACGCGGCGGAAACCTCCGGGAAGTGGCGCTTTGCCTGGCACAGCAGGCGAATGAGCTGAAAGAGAGCAGTGCAGAGTACAACCAGAGGCTCCATCGGTTGCGGTCGGCTGCGTGGACGAAGGCGCACGGCGAAGCCTCTCCAGTCCCTTTGCCCGTTGTTCTCGAAGCGCAGGGCCTGGCGCCTCTTTACGAGGCCTACGTCGATGCCATTAAAATACGATGCCCCTTACCAGCCTCTCGTTCTCCCGGGACTCGAAGACCTGTCCGAAGAGCGGCTCTTCTTTTTCGCTTGGTGCTACTCACTGTGCAGCGGAGAGCGGACGACGCAGGGACGCGACCTCGACTCTCTCCGATGCAACCTGGCCGTAGCGAACCACGTGCCGTTTATCGACGCTTTCGCCTGCGACTCAGAATTGCCAATGAACCCCGTCGTGAAGTGTCCGCTGTGGTGAAATTGACACGACCATACAACTTACAGCTTTAGCGGGGTACACAGGAGCAAATGTTGACAAAGATCCTCGGTGGCAACTTGGTATCAACGCAACCGACTTCAACGCTTATGTCACTTAGCGTGTACAGTGATTCCGGAACTCAAAACCGTGTCCGTCGCTTTAGACAATGGATATTTATGCGCATATTAAGTGTACTTTATTTGCGCAATTTTACTATGAGGTCAACCCCGTAATCTGCTGATTCAGGCTCATTTAAAGCGGTGCAAATTCGTGGGCGCCATGGCTGCGCGCCTTGCGTCGTTAAACCGTGCACGGCTGTATGAAAAGCGTCGCCAGGGGAGACGCACAGGCGGTGCAGATATCAATACCTGGCCAACAAGGTTAACATGCCGACCCACGCGGGCGCCGACTTCCTATTAGGTGCGAAGCAGCTCTTTGACTAGGCTGTGTAACGCTGTCCCTCCGTGCGTACGGACGAACGCGCCGCAACGCGCTCCCCTCGCCGCAGGTGTTGGAGCGGTGCCAAGTAGGTCACGCCGCAGCTGCGCGTTGACGTGACGCTCCCCCTCGCAGTGCGCGCTGACGTCTCTCCCTCGCCTGCCGCGCGCTCGCCGGAGCGCCCGCAGCTGCCGCCTGACGCGCAACGACAAGACCTACGCCAGCCATCGCTTCAAACGAATCTTCCAGCACTCACCGCAGCACCCGCGTTAGCGCCGTTCAACCCGTGACGCCACCCGTGCGCAACGCTGCTGCTTCGCATCCCATCGGGGTTCCCTTTGGGAAGATGCACCTAATTTTGCTATAATTCGCGCAGCTGTTTGATAAATATTAGCTGGACATATTAAATGGTATATACCATCTCTTTAGCTACCTTCAAGGCATTTAGATTCACCAACCGATCGACAGATCGGGTAACCACCGGCGACGTCATTACACCCACACACGAGGGACATCATTGAAGAGGGAGTGATGTCAGACACAGAAGTGACGTCAGCGAGGCGCAACTGTGCGCCAAATAAACAAACTACAAAAATTGACTATCCATCCCGGCTCTGAAAAGTAGACCTCCAGCGTGGTTGTTGAAAAGCACCGCTACAACCGCAACTGCTGGGAAAGGTGCTCTGTGGTTAGACGAGGGTTCACGTGTACACCTTCTTATTAGGCAGCACACGGTACTCGCGTCTTTTAACGCGATAGCGTTAAAGAGCTCGTTTCGCTGAAACTTCCTGTGTCGGCGTCGTTGGTTGTGAGCGAAAAGTTAGCGTTGTTCATGAGCGAAAAATCGAAATAGACGCAAATAAACGAATCATAAAAACATTCGGTTCGAGTGGGAATCGAGCCCAGGCCTTCCGCGTGACAAGCAAGGTGTTATACCACCGAGCCACGCCTATGGTCTAATTGCTACGGAAAATGAGCACTACATGAATGTCAAGTAGTGCGAGGAGTGTCAGCATATGTAATATTGCCTGGCAGAAGAGTAGAATTTCGCCAGGAGTCAAAACGTATGAGTTCGGCAACGAATGGTTGGTTTAAGTTCTACCCATGACAAAGGGCTCAGGCATAATTAATCATCATCACCAGCAACAGCCTCAACAAAGTGGCCAGATGCGCAGGTGTGCGTGTTGCCTAACAGACGCGTAGTAGGAGGATGGAATGGAGGAGGTGAGAGAGTAGAGCATAGCATAGAACCAAAGAGAAAAAATTAAGGCAGCTTCGCGCTAGTGGTGCCAAGACTGCAGGAAGTGCGGAGTGGAGTTGGCAGCCTTCTTTGTTTCTCTTCAGTTTGCTCTTTCTTTCCTGCGCTCTTTCTTTCTTCTTCTCTTTTCCAGTTTCTTCTGTCTTTTTTTTTCTCTTTATTTCTATTTATTTCTTTTTTCCTTCTATTGTTTCCCCTTCTTTCTCTCTCTCTCTCTCTCCATTTCTCGTTTGCTTCCTCTTTTTTTTTCAATTTTTATACGTGGTTTTTTACCTGCACTACGCCAAGCGACGACAGCATACAACAGCATACGAGATCCCGGGCCATTAAAGTGCTCCGCACCTAATATGAGCATCAAGGCGCTCGAAGAACAAGTGGAAGAAGACTTCTCCTTAGCGCGAGCACGCGCTAAATAAGTTGCAGATGGCTATGCTATGCGTGGTTTTGCCTGCGTTACGCCAAGCGGCGACGACATCATACGACAGCCCGGGCCCCTAAAGTGCTCCGAACTTAATAGATAAATAAAGAAATGAAAAGAACAAAATAGAAAGAGAGAATAGAGAGAATCCAAGAAAGAGAGAGAGTAAGATGTAGACAAACAAAAAGATAGAAAGAAAGTGGAAGCCAGAAATCGAGAGAGAGAGAGAGAAAGAAAGGGAAGAAATAGAAAGAAACAAAGAAAGAAAGATAAATAAATTGATAGAGAGAGAAAGAAAACACAGAAACAAAGAGGCAAAAAAGAGACAGGAAAAGCACAGACCAGGGGTGCTATGCAGGATGGCCCGAGCTTCTCGGGCGCACGAGTTTGCTCCGAGCTCGCACTGCGGTGGTCATGGCACAAAGACAGAGCGGAGCGCGTGATAGCAGCATTGACAAAAACGGCTACATGAACGAGCGTGGCGTCAAAAACGCATCTGGGGCATCTGCGGCGGTAATCAAAGAAACACCGCGTGCGAACACGTCAGCGCCGCCACTCAGTCCACATTTCAACAGTGCAGCGACGTCAGCGTGATTGTCGTGCTATCTTTTTGCCAACTCAGCATTGCGCCTCCCACAGGCGTGTTCGTGGGCGTTCTTCCACTTTCAGGCATGTTCTTTCGTTCCACACGCAGCATGGAAATTTCCACTCTCGAAGGCAACAAGGGTGCACACGCTGCACTCTTGTGCAGCTCGTTTCGCTTCTATCAAATATTGCAGATAAATATACGGACAGGTTGTCACCAGGGGCGCTCGCATCATTGCGGCAAGGCGGCTGTGAGTGGTACGTCGTGAGCGCGGTGAAATTGAATGCGAGACATCGCAGCCACGTGATGATATAACTTTTATTTCTTCGTGCGTGTGTGCACAGTCTGCGCGATAAAGCTCATAGATGAATCATGCCGCTCGCTGGCGTTGCGGCGTGAGCACTGCTCCTTGGAAAGCGCAAACGCGGTGGGTGGACCCGATCTTCGCCGTGGGCGTCTGTCAATCAAACTGATTGACGCGTGAACTCGGGTACAAACTCGTTGATTCTGAGAAGGCCCCAGTTCAACTCGTGACTGTCATGGTGCCGTTGTGACTGTCAAAGGTTTCGTGCGGGGGGACGCTAAGCAGCAGCTTCTTTGCATATAAAATAATTTGGTCAACTTGCACTACTTGTGCAAGGCTGGAGCCATAGAGGAGCTTGTGATCACCTAGTTTCTTCCAGCGTTCTAAGTCGGTCGTCAACTCGGTCTGCTCGGTATACGCTTCGAAGTAAAGAACGCATCAGCTCCGTCTTAATTTTGATTATACTAATGAGGCAGGACTTAATTACCAAAATATTGAACAGTTTTGTCTTGATTGGTAAGGTTTTAATTAAAACGACAATAATTACCTCGGTCGAAATTAGCATGATTGATTAGTATGCAGCTAATTAAAATAAACCTAATTCGCATGATCTTGATTAGCATCATATTATTAAGGTCTAATTAGGATGACTTTACTTAGCGTGCTTATAATTAACGTCGCGTTAATTAGCCTTGTATTAGTTAGCACGGTCATAGCTTTACATGGCTTCATTAGCATGGTATGGTATGGCTTCATTAGCTCGATCTTAGCATGCCTTGGCTTAATTAGCTTGTACATAGCATCTCTTGACTTATTTAGCTAGGTGTACCGCCCAGCCACTTAGCTAATCAGCCGGGCCCACGTCCTCGGGCAGCGAGAACACCATGAAGGGATGAAGAGGGCGCGCGCCAGTCGAGCAACGCGCAAGAATGTGCAGGCCGACCATGATGATTGTACACGTGGCCTCGGGTTTAGCTACGGTCGCGATATTGTAAGGTGCTCGGCCGGTACTAATCTCAGAGGCCACCGTGCTAATTATTCTAAAGGATACTTAGTACAGACATTAAAAGCTTCGAAACGAATTTAAACAGCCCCTGCCTTTAAAAAATATCATCAGTAAACCTTTCTGGCACTTTTATTGCATGGGTGCACTTCTGCACTCAGTGGAACGACAAACAAATGAAAGAAGATGCCTCTGGTTTGAAAACACCGCCCAATTTTGTCGACTGTCCTTGACGTGACGCCGCGTTCCATCGTAACCAATGGAACGCAGCACGCGCTGAAGGGTGGATCTGACCTTTTCGTACTGTTGGCTCGTTCAAAACGGGGTGTCGCCAGAGCTCGGAAAGATCCCGAGTTTCGCCAAGCTCGGGCCATCCTGCATAGCGCCCCAAGACAGGAAGAAAGGAAGCGAAAATTATAGAGAAACGAAGAAAACCACCGAGCTCCGCACTTCCTTCAGGCTTGGCATCACTAGTGCAAAACTGCCTTCATTTTTTCTCCTTTTTTTTTGTCCGAAGTATAGCAACAAAGTGTGGCTCCTTTTCCTGACTTGTCGCGATAACCATAATAAGCAAAGCGCCAGGAGAGAGCTGCGAAAGGCGCGACGTTGGAGAAGTGTGCGGCAAATACGATGACCGCGACCACGTGCAGTATGAAAACATTTCAGCGTCCGATGCCAACGAATCAAATACGAAATCACTTTCCACCTCCTCTCGCTCGACTACATACATGGTCGGATTTCCCCGACATTGACAGCGACGAAGACATGGTCTCGCTGCTGGGGAACGCTGCTGCGCGGTTCGGCAGAACTGGGGCCCCGAGGCGCACGTCTGAAATTCAGCAGACGGTAGTACATCGGTTTCCTAATGTCACCACTTTGGTATTGCCGTCACGTGACATTTTATTTCGTCGTCACTGATAGCGCGGCCGCTCCTCGGAGGCTATGTTCCTCTTGGCGGCAGTTTTGGAATTCTTCACCGACGATTTTGCTATCTGCACCATTTATATGACAGATATATGCGACCCGACTTCAAATTAACTTATGAATTTTCCTTATATGCCTCAGCAAAGAGTGCCCTAAACAGAGCAGCAAAGAAAATGGAAGAGTTTGCGAGAATGGCACTGTGCTTAGAAATGCGTTGTGATGATTCAGAGTGCTGGTATGTACTGCACTAGGATATCCGCACCACGACAATAGATGCGGCAGAAAGAAGTATTGATCAAAAAACCGCCAGGCCTGCGCGGAACGCGCAGCACAGTCACAGCGAAAGCTGGGAGAGCGGCCTTTCTGAACCTTTTTTAAACACTCTTGGGGCAACTACTACAAGCGCAATTGCATGGTATCCACTACGCCATAAATCATCATAATTTTTGTGTAGTGGGGAAGCGTCTACTATGCTATTATTCGTCATTCTTCGGAAAAGCGCGGTACCCGCTACACTCTTGTGACGCATTATGAGCACTTTTTTGATGCTGTCGCTGACGACGATGAAGAATTATGCCTCAGGCTTTTGGAATGGGTTGGAGCATTGAACGACACACTCGTTACGCAATTCGCATTGTGTGACGCCTGTTTCTTGCTTTACTCCTCTAAAACGCTTTACAACACACGTTAACGCGATTCCTTACCAGACATGAAGCCTGCATAGGGTCAGTTTGCACCGCAGTTTCAAGCATCGGGGTAGCTCAGTGGTAGAGTGCTGGGCTGCCACGCAGAGGACCCGGGTTCGATTCCAGTTCTGTCATAGGTGTTTTTATATAGTTTTTTTTCTTATTTCGTGCGATA
Organism: Rhipicephalus appendiculatus; assembly: GCA_030522465.1. NCBI lineage: Eukaryota > Metazoa > Arthropoda > Arachnida > Ixodida > Ixodidae > Rhipicephalus > Rhipicephalus appendiculatus. Next base: position 634,908 of record JALIZH010022193.1, on the reverse strand, counting down.
TTGGTTACGGACACCGGCGGCGGCGGCGGACAACTACGGCGCAGAAACGACCCTTGTTGTGATCTCATAACAGCTTTCGCTGTAAAAGATTGTGTCACTGCACTGTCGCGAACGTCGAAAGAAACCGGCACAACTCGCAGAAGTAATCCTGAAAAGCCTCCGTACTGGATCTGGTTATACTTCAGAGTTCGGCTACCTATCGAAATAGCTTTACAGGTGAACTTGCACAATAAAAAGTACTGCACAACCAAAATTAAGTTTCCATTTGATTCTTTAAGTAAACGTCTACAATAATATAAAGGAAATGCTTGTATTGGTTCCATTTAAATGTCTGCAACGCTTCCCTTACTAAGAAAGGGGAAAGTTCAACCAAAAGCACTGGCAGCCATAGCAATAAAATATTATTTTATTATTGGTGCCATAATTTTTTTCTTCGAGGGAGGGGGGGGTTCAACCGTGCTTATGTATGTTCGAGCGTGCGTTTGTATGTGTGCGTGTAATATATACACATGCAAAATTGAAAAATATGAAATTGAAAATATAACGCCGCTGGCAGGGACCGAGCCTGCGACCTTCGAATAACGCGTCCAATGCTCCACCAACTGAGTTACAGCGGCGATCACCCCTCCGTCCACTTTACAGGATATATATGTGCATCTTAAACGTGGGAGTGTCAGTCAGCGCCGCCCGTAGCCATTGCGGCGAGTGCGGAACACTTTTTTTTTTTTGCCTGTTGGCGTCGCGTAGCACGTTAACTTATTGTAAGCTGGCAGCTGACCAATCCCTCGTATACTACGCTGACCTTTAAAGCACGCCCTCCGCGCCATCTCGCTAGAGATAACGAAAACACGCTGAAGCCACCGAGCTCCGAGTACCGCCAACGGTAAATGGTGTATATATATAGCTCGCCGTTGGTAAGGTGAAGAACGTACGCTCTGTGGCTGAGTCGCTAAACACCGCGCTCTGAGGGGCGAGGGGTCGTAGGTTCGACTCCCAGCGACGGAACTTTCTCTTCTAGCTTTTTATTTGCCATCTGTTAATGTATATTTTACAACGTCATATGCATAGGCGGAGAGTACGGGGGGGGCTGGGGGGCTCGGCCCCCGCCGGACTGCTTCATGGAGGGCCGAGCCCCCCCCCCCCCCCCCCCCGGCGCCTGCCCGGAATATTCTTTAAGAGCTTGGCTTAGGTCCCCGTCCATTGACAACGGACAGTTGACCGTCCTGTCTGGCATATTTCACAGGGGCTGTTTATGGCCGCTTCTTTTAACGCCAGAGCGTACAAGAAGCGGGCATAAAGAAGAAAAATCAAAATGCAAATGAAATAAGCAATAAAAATACTCGGTTTGAGTGAGAATCGAATCCAGGCCGTCTGCATGACAAGCAGGTGTTCTCCCACAGATCCATGCTAGTGCTTGAAAGTGTTTAGGGAAAAAAGAAAAAAAAAGCTTTTATGAATCGCGCTAGGCATGGAAACATGTGAATTGCGCAACGAGTGGGTGTTTTAAAGGCCCACCGATTACAAAGTCTTCAGTCATAATTAACCCTTTACTGCCGAGTGTCGCGAATTGCCGACATACCGAAAAACTCCGAGCAATTAAGCAAGTCACGAAATGCGTGCCGCCTTTAATGCCGGCTGTCAAGTACTCACGGGGAACGTAGCTTTCAGCATGAAAAATCTAGCACCGTGTCGTGAAAAGTATTCTATGCTGGAACCAAGTGTTGTGTAGCTGATGGCGGAGAGCGCGAAGCACGTGCAACAGCTCTCACGTCTTCGTTCTTTCTCGCCTGAGTGACGTAAGTTAAATTTTCTATATTTTTTTTTTATTTGGTGTGTATGCACCCAAGGAATGGGAGAATTGAAGTCCTTTTTGCGAAGAGTCAATTGCCGCTTTGATTTCAAAAAAGCTGCCTCTGGTAACTAGTGCAGAGTAATGAAAAAATTCGACCAAATCTACCGGCAAAACCGAAACCGAAGCGCACATGAGCGTAACTAGCAGATGACTAGAAGAACGTCACTGTTCACGACAGCGATTGCAGTGAAGTTAGCTCTCCTGAATTTGTCAACGCATGTGCTCCATATGTGCTATAATCGCTAGCACAGCCTGCACACTCACGAAGCGAAGTCGATCGATGATTGATGTAATGACTCTCGCTCATTCTAGACGTTGCAAAAAAGTATGCAGTTGTGCTGTTCCACATTTTGGTTTCGGTTTCGCAGGCGAAATTTCTCAGATTTTATCACACCGTTAAGATTACCAGCGTTCGCTTCTTGGAAACCTCAAAACAGTTATGGTCTCTTCGCAAGAAGGGCTCCAATTCTCCAATTCGACCCACAGCCTGTCTCCGCTAATTAAGAAGTACTAACTTCATTTCTTTAATGACTGCCACAATTTATGTCTCTAGTCATCTCAAGATGTTTGCCTTCGCATAAAGAGTAATATGGAAGCAGTGAGCAAATACTGCATTTCCCTTATATTTTTAGGATTCTCTTGACACATTTCATGAAGCACCCTGTATGTATGTGCGAGCGCGCGCGCGCACACACACACGCACACGCACACACACACACACACACACACACACACACACACACACACACACACACACACACACACAGGGAGAGAGGAGGGGTTGTTTTCAATGGGTCAAACAGACTTGGGGAAAAGAAGAACCACAACTTAATGGTTATCTCTTTATTTGCCAACAGTAACGCAGTAACTACGAAACTGATGGCAAATAAAAATAACCACTAGGTTGTACCCCTTTTCTTCCGATACACATTTATAATACTGAAGGCCGAGGTCCTGGAGTTACTAACTGTCAGGTTTTAGCAGCGTGGAAGAAAGGTCTTATTTGTCACCGCACTCTGAAACCATGGCACGAAAGCCCAATAGCTGCTATTAACAGGAGTTCAACCATCTAAACAAGTGATTCGCCATCAGTGTAGTCATGCGAGCTGCACCAGTCGTTAGTGTGCACCATGGGTACCCTGTGAACGATGCTCATTTCCTGAAGCCTACTTCTGCACAACAAATGCCTGGACATTATTGGCCATGTGCTGTGGGATGTCATACATAAGAATTGGCCATCCTCAGACAATAACCATAACAGTAGATGTGCAGTTTCCACCGCTGATGATGAATGAGTGTACCAAAAGAATAATATATTCTGCATTTGCCTGCAGCGAGGATATTTATTTATTTACTTATCTATTTATCCTAATTTTTCTCCCCTTAAAGCCAGGGCTCAACCCACATACAGGTTATTATGCTAAGTGTGCACACAATACAACATTGTGCTATGTTTATTGCACCTGTCACAAAGCAACTGCCAAGAATGTGATATGCATTGTTGCGAACATTGAGCAAAAAGCTCTGATGTGTCCATAATATTCATGTGGTATACTCCTTGATGTCGCTCAAGCACATGCCACGGACATTTGCTGGACAATAAATCTCATGTATATCCATACCCAAGCAATGGATGTCATTGTTGTGGCCGTGTTGAAAGTTAGAAAAGAAGCTTGGAATGTATTGTTGTACGTGGCAAAGCCATGATGTGTAGAAGTTCAAGTGGCTTTTAAAATACAGAAAGACATCAGGATGTCCATTGGAGGGCAAATAGGGGTAGCCAATATTGTAGTTGTAGTTAAAGGGCCACTCACCGGGCCCCACTGTAAGTTTTGGTTACACGATGGAATTTACACGGTACAGTCAAAGGGTTGCTTTACTGAGAGAATTTTTCTAATAACTTTATTATTGGGTAAGTTCGAAGAAAACCCCTCTGCTTTTACTAACGTTCCCAAGCAGAACACCTTCCCTGCTTTCCCACATTCACTTTACAGTGCCAAGGGTACCATGTTACGTTTACAGAACAAGTGCCACCCAGTACTTATTAAATGCGAAGCATTTCTTAGCGAACTTCGGCGACTTTGACCGTATCTATCTATCTATCTATCTATCTATCTATCTATCTATCTATCTATCTATCTATCTATCTATCTATCTATCTATCTATCTATCTATCTATCTATCTAGCCGCCTACGACTTTGTGCTCTCCTAGCCGTATCGTTAATGGGATTTATACCAAATTTGGTATGGCATAATATGACTGCATGACGAACATAAATGGCTGGTCATATCATGAAAATCATGACTAACTTGTCATGAAAAGTATGATTTATATGCCACGCTCATGGCGCGCTCGCGGCCGTTTCGTTAGCTTGATATACACCAAATTTGGGATTGAGTGACGTGACTGTATGACGAACATAAATGACAGGTGGTAATATGCAAATAATGACGTGCATGTCATGAACAACATGATTTATATGCCACGCTCATGGCGCGCTCGCGGCCGTTTCGTTAGCTTGATATACACCAAATTTGGTATTGTGTGACGTGACTGATGTATGACGAACATAAGTGGCAGGTGGTAACATGAAAATCTTGGCATGCATGTAATCTACAACGCCATTTACATGCCACGCTCATGGTGCGCTTGCGTCCAGTTCGCTAGCTTGATATACACCAAAATTTGTATGGCGCGACGTGACTGTATGACGAACGTAAATCACAGTTCCTAACATGTAAAATATGACATGCAAATCATGCTTTACATAATTTGCTCCTTGCTGGCTGCTTCACATTACATCGATTCCCACAGTGTGTGGTATCTGCCGGTTTTTTCTGGTTTTCATGTTTCAAGTTTCAGTAAGTGCACAAGTAAAAAAAAGAAGTTTGGCAGCATGTTACACTCTGAAGGCAAAAGCCTGCTTCACACTCTTTAATGCAACCGAGAACCATATTTACTGCAAGAAATTATGAGCCACAGTGCAATGCATTAAATTACTACATTCACGTTCACGTCCTCGGTCGATTGCATCAACCCCCCCCCCCCCCCCCCATGGCTTTCTCCACATCACCTGGTGTTGCACTTCCTCTGCAATCGAACCGACCTTAACCAAGCGACAATGTGACGTCATCATGTGAAGCCATGTGATGACGCCACGATAATGTCATAATGACGTCACAAATTCTGGAGATCTGTGACATACGACGTCACATGATGAGGTCATAACATGACATCATAAGTGATGTACGTCACTTCGGTTTTTGTACCACTTCATTTGCCTGCCACATTTCGCTCAAGGGGCCTCGCAGCAAAACAAATAATGTTCTCGGCATCTGCAGCAAGGATGGAATGTTTTGGAAAACAGCAAACCATTATTACACTATCACCCCACTTCCATGGGCTAGATATTATGCCTCAACTTCTGCAGTATGCAAAAATAAGGAATAAAATTAATGCAGGTTATCATGCATCATGCATTAGGGCCCTGCACAAAAATATGCTACCAACGATGTGCTTGTTTTACTGCGCTACAACTTGTTCACTGACGTTTTTTGCAGAGTAGAACAGATATCTATCAACTTGATATGTGTGCAGTCAATATTATAGCACTGATATGTGGTGAGGCGATGTGGTGGCATGGAGAAATGCGAGCTACAACTTTGTGTTTGTAGCTTTTCTTTTGTACGCCAGGGCAATACTTGCTGTAGAGCTCACTTGCTGTGCATGAACACCCTTTTTAGTGTCAAGTACAGGGGCGGTCGAAAATTTCCAGGACATGCTGCCATAAGTTTACATGGGATCACGACCTGGGAACTTTTGACCACCCCTGTAGTTGCAGTACAGCAACATAATGAGAACAGGTGTTTTAATGTAGAATACTCTTGATGGTGGCATGTGTAATTTCACCACCATTGTCCAATTCTCACATCCTCGAATTCCCAATTCAAATTGAGATGCAGCAACAGGCTCCAGAGGCAGCCATGCATCTGGATAAAAAAACAAATAACGCACAACGTGTCGACTTATCTTTCTTCACGCGAAGGTTTGTGTCTGCTGTATGTGCTATGTATGATTAGAACAAAGTAAAGAAAAAATGAAGTCAACAACGTACATATGAAGTGATGCAGGAGTGGTGTTATCCAGCAAGTCCACCAGTCATCAGCCCCATACAGAGTGAATGAACAAGAATGTGAAAATGTTTTAGTTTTTAATTTTTATTAAGAGTAAATTTAACCTTAGTATCAAGCATTTCATTAGCAGAAAATGTACAACACGTCACACTTCATTGAATCTTGATAAGCAGTTATGACAAGAGAGCCAATAAAAGGCAGTGGTGACACGCACAGTAAAACAATTAACAAGGGCACATAGTAACGAGCAGCATCACTATATGCATAGCGCATGTCACCAATGCATACAGTTCTCTCTTTCCATTTGGACAACACACGATCTATCTCTCTATATACACCACAGATTCAATGCACGCCCCAGCAACCATTTGCAAACATGAAGGGAAACCCAAGAACTGGCACAGCAAATTCACCCTCTGAGAAACCGTCAACCAGGACACACATCCACTCTTGTATCAACCGCTGCTAATACAAAGAGTAGTAGATTAACAATCGCTTCACTGTACAACAACAACAACGCCAGCTTAGGCAGATGTGTGCACCACACAGGGCCAGGTAGTTGGAACCTGACGATGCATTCAAGTCCTGAAGAGTTCAGCAAGTGTGATGTCGACTACATCACTGCCGTGGCCATTGAGTGTGAGCTTGAACCTCACGAGGGCTTGGTAGGCGACCAGCATTGCCAGGTCCCGATTAGGGCCCTCAGGAATATCACTGACACAGTTCTCCATCATGAGCCCAAAAGCACGGCATGCACCAACTGTCGGTGATACCACAACAGCTGTTGAGCCAGGAAGGTTCCTCCGGGGGCGACTCTCGTCGGTACCGGCCCATAGGGAAGCTACCGACGCTGCTGGTTCCCGCTCCACCAGCAGCAACGCCATTGTCGCTGTAGCACTTTCGCTTCAGGGGGGATGGCGGAGTGGGTTGGAGGGGGGTACGGGCTCACACGGTGGATGCGACTCCGAAAGGCTGTGATCCTGCAGCAAAGGTTAGCGGGTAAAGAAAATGAGAGACAACCCTTGGCTACCATGTAAGCGCATGTCCAGCCATCTCTACTGCGTCTGTCAGCGCAGTAGACGAGCTCTGTATTTTTTTCATCGGCAGACTTATATGACTTGCAACTAAAGATGTCCACTGTGTGTACAGTACGTTTACAGCAGCACAAAATTTGTGCGACGCAAATTATGGGATTCAAACCTTAGGAAGTAGAAAGTACAAAAGAACAATCGCTTTCTCTTTAACCCTTTGTCGGTCGTCCTATATTTTTGACATGGTAATATATAAACCGGCTGTGCTTTATTGATATAAACTAGAAATAAATAGTATGAAACAAATTTCATCAAAATCGAGCCAGTAGTTTACTGAAAAAAAAGTCGGACATATATGTCCCACTGACTCATGAGAGTGTTTTCAAAAAGTGGGAAAACACTGTCCCACTGCCTCATGAAGGCACCATCTCGCGAATGCATCAACGGGAATTTTGCGATGAAACGGCCGAAGCAAGTGGCACAGAGTATCACTTCTAAAGTTGTGAAGAGAAAAGTTGGGCGGACCTCATTTGAGCAGGAGAACGCCGCCTGCAGTTGCATCTCTTGAGCCTTCAAAGCGCTGTGGTATGTCCCTGTAAAGCTTACTTCATCGCATGCATCGACCCCTTTTTTTTGGTCCATTTGGCTGTCCTAGCTTTTTCTCTTGAAATTTTCGAGCACAGATGTTATCCCTGAACATGTGGCTACATTTCAAGAGGTATATAATATCGAGAAAAATATTTCCACGCATTAATATCCGCAATTACGCTGCGCGATTAGCGGGATAATTTTGAAGGGAATTGTTCCGATGCATTTACTGGTCAAGTTATTTCACAAATTTACAAAAACACATGATGACTGGAAGCTAAGATCGTCTCTCTCAAAAACCAGAAAAGGAGGATATTATCCGGTATTTTGATTGGTAGGTTCTATGTATCTCAAAAAGAGGAAAATTCAGAAGCGATCATAAAAAATTGACCGAAATTCAACGTTATTGTAACACTACATCCGCCCTTCGAAAGCGTGGTAAAAGAATTTTTTTCGAGATTACGATGACTTAGGTAAGATATGTGTGACTTAGTGTTGCGCTAATTGCAACGGGTGATGTGGGAGAAATTTTTTTCTGTAGACCGAAAAGTGGGACGTATGTGTCCCACTGCCGCACAAAGGGTTAAACATGACACAAAAAAAAGTATAGCTTTGTTGCAGCTCCCTTCAGTTGCACCCTGCCCCCTTCATGTGTTGGTCATCCCTGTTCTGTCGCAACAGACATGGAGGCACTGACACTTCAAAGGACTTTAAACTTGCAGTAGCTAGAGAAAACGTACTCGAAAGGAGACATGGTCACATGCATTACAAGTTGGTTGCATTACAATAACATAAGTGCTCATGATCAGCAGTTTTGAGAGCTTGGAACTACGCACTTATATTTTAAAATATCTATATTTCCCAAAGAATGTTAAGAAATGAGTGTTGCACAAATTTGGGTAGAACTGACTTTTCATTTTTAAGATTTGCTCAGGTGTGCCAATATACCATATTTACACGATTGTAGGTCGACCCATTTTATCTAAATTCGAAATCAGAAGTTGACTTACAACTGAAAGCGAAATTAGAGCTTTTTTTTATTTTGCCGAGCAATTTTAGTGGGGCCGACCTACATTTGAGTCGACTTACAATCGTGTAAACACGGTAATTAAATTTCTTGCACAGGAAACTGCATCAAAAGGGCACAGGCATCTAATGAGTACTGATTCAATATTACAATATGGGCAGAAAATACTGCCCAAGATACATATTCACAACTTAGTAAAGTTCCTTGTTTGAACTTAGCCAGAGTTGCAACTCGATGTTCATGTGTCACAGATGAAACTGTTTTCTCAACAGCACTTGGTTGGCAATGTTCAAGAGCTATTCCATCAAAGTGCTTGAAGGTACTGCCATGTTGTACACAAACAAGAACAGTCAACCAAGGTCTTAGAAGTGAGGGCAGGCTCGGCGGGTACAAAGAGTGTAGCTTTGAATGCAAGCGTATTGTTTATTGCATCACTGAGACTTTTCCAGTGCAGCGGCTGTCTGACTGAAGTGGACCGATAGCCGCAGAGATAATTTGCATGTTGAAGGAATGCCTGCCCAAATGCAAGCATCGAAGGCACCGGGCAGGCGCCACTGCAGTGTCCGTTTTCAGTGCATTGTGGAACCGAACCGGGTGTCAAAAGGCTGAGATTTGTTGGCAACTACCTGCGGCATGAACGAAATATATGTCTTATAGGAACGATCGATCCAGCTCCTGAAGACCGCGCCACATACAAAAAAAAAAAAAAAAAAAAAAAAAAAAAAAAAAAAAAAAAAAAAAAAAACACCCCCAGAAACTGACCGAACCAAAGTGTAAGTTCGCCACCGTTATGTTCGGACCCATAAGAAGCCCATGCATGTGCAGCAGGAGGCCACCACGAGATGTTTCGGTGGTTAGCATGTCGGCGTTTCATTCACTTCCTGCAGTCGCAAGTGTGTGGTGTGTTCCTCTGTCCCGTGTGCATCAAACAATAGATTCACTTAGCTATCTCTGGTGTTCGAAAACTTTGCGGAACCGTGTGCAGGCACACATCGGCTTCCGTAGTTCGGAGTGCCCAACAGCCCCCCCCCCCCCCCTCTTTTCCTATGCTGAGGACAGACAGCAGAATCAACCTAATACGCAGCCAAAGAAAACATGTGATTTTCAAGTTGGCCGAACAAAAAGTCAGTAATTGCAAAAAAATGCGTGCCCTTTTCTGACAACGGGGTTCAATGATTCCTGAATTTTGAGTACAAGTTCTCCACGGTGTGTCCAGACTCCACAACAGGGCCCCAGGCTGCGCCTTTGGCAGGTACCTTGAAGTGAAAACCAGGATGCAGCACACTCACGTGACAGGTGAGTGGTTGTTTTTTGTGCCATCGGAGCAGCTCTGCATGATGTGTTGCCTGTGTGTGTCTGTTTGATGCTGTGGAACCTGTACAGAAGGAATGCCATTCCCTCTGCCATCCGTTCGTAAACGTAACAAGTTACCATTACAGTTCTGCCGATCCTTAATGAAACAGAGGCGTGCCTCTGTTCCACCCAAAAGGGGCTAGTAGTTCCTGGAACGTCATTCCTTGGAGAGCCGTTCCATGCAATACTGCTCGGGGCAAGGTGTGGTGAGTATGGTGAATGTCGAAGACACTCAAACTTCAGGTCTGTCACGGCTGCAACTGCCGCACAGTCCACTTGGCGCCGCGCATCCCTACGTTCCAAGAGAACAGCTGCAGACAGAAATCCAGTTTTTTCACTTAAATGTAGGCTCAAGATAATTTTTAACCCTTTGTGCGACAGTGGGACACATACGTCCCACTTTTCCGTCTACAGAAAAAAAATTTCTCCCACATCACCCGTTGCAATTAGCGCAACATTAAGTCACTCATATCTTACCTAAGTCTTCGTAATCTCGAAAAAAATTCTATTACCACGCTTTCGAAGGGCGGATGTAGTGTTACAATAGCGTTGAATTTCGGTCAATTTTTTATGATCGCGTCTGAGTTTTCCTCTTCTTGAGATACATAGAACCTACCAATCAAAATGCCGGATAATTTCCTCTTTTTCTGGTTTTTGAGAGAGACGATCTTAGCTTCCAGTCATCACGTGTTTTTGTAAATTTGCGAAATAACTTGACCAATAAATGCATCGGAACAATCCCCTTCAAAATTATCCCTGCTAATCGCGCAGCGCAATTGCGGATATTAATGTGTGGAAATATTTTTCTTGATATTATATACCTCTTGAAATGTCGCCACATGTTCAGGGATAACATCTGTACTCGAAAATTTCAACAGCAATAGCTAGGACAGCCAAATGGACAAAAAAAAGTGGTTGATGCATGCGGTGAAGTAAGCTTTACAGGGACATACCACAGCGCTTTGAAGGCTCAAGAGACGCAACCGTAGGCGGCGTTCTCCTGCTCACATGAGGTCCGCACAACTTTTCTCTTCACAACTTTAGAAGTGATACTCTGTGCCACTTGCTTCGGCCGTGTCATCCCAAAATTCCCATTGATGCAATCGCGAGATGGTGCCTTCATGAGGCAGTGGGACAGTGTTTTCCCACTTTTTGAAAACACCCTCATGAGTCAGTGGGACATATATGTCCCACTTTTTTTCAGTAAACTAGTGGCTTGATTTTGATGAAATTTGTTTCATACTATTACTTTCTAGTTTATATCAATAAAGTACAGCCAGTTTTTATATTACCATGTCAAAAATATAGGACGACCGACAAAGGGTTAAGGAGGTCATAGTATGATGCGAGAGTGATGGTGCATCCCTCACAACATATAGCACTCCCAGGTGATATTTTTTTCCCCAAAAAAGTGGATAAACATAAGCTTCCCTTGATGGCTTTGCAAAATTTAAGTACATCATGCACAATGTCATATGCTGAACAATGGCTAATGCTTATTTACACTAGCCAAAATGTCATCCAGTATCACTTGGCAGTTTTCCATCATGATGGCTTAAACAGCTGAAATGCTTTCCGAAGTCACAAAGAGGTGTGCCTGACCACGGTGAGGAGCACTGGCCACAAGCATTAGACCGTTTGAGAGTTTGTGACTCCTTTCGTAAACTTGCCGCAGAGATATAGTACATGCATCACCATACTGGATCTTCATTCTCGGATGAATATCGATAGGAGCATGTCTGCAAATGTACATGCTACTGGAACCATCTTTTCGTCATACTCTTGTGGTTGTCAGGACTAATCGTTACAAAATCTGCATTAAAAATGGCTGTTTTTTTTTTTTAAACCTTGTAACCATGCCTTCTTTGTAAGACTGCTGAAAAAAAAAAGGAAGTTATGTCACATAACTCGGTTACTGTGAAGGACTGTTATGTGCACCAAACTCCTCAATATATTAGAGACTAAGGTTTACTGCATATGGGTTGTAGTGCTTATAACATGCACTCCTAATTCTTGACTAGCAGCTTACTGATACTATTGTCACACTCACTTGACAATGTAAAAGATGGTAATGCCAAGTGGCAATTTTTGTAAAACGGATGCTGCACCACAGTCGCACAGTGAAACTAAATGTCTGCGATTAATGCTAGTGAATTCCAAAGCCATGCCGCCTTAGTGTGACTCAACTGCTTGCCAAGCTCTCCTTCAATGCCATTCTCTATGGAAGAGTGAAAACAAGTCTCTAGAGCACTGCTGTGTGCTGCTGCACACATTCACAAAACGTGGAAGCCTTGACGTGCAATTTCATCGTTTCCTGAATTCGAGCAAGGCAAAGAGGATGCTCAGGAGCCGAGTTTCTTACACATTGAGATAAACACTCGTGCTTTCAAAAAGTATGTGGCTACAGGCCCAGTAACAACGGATGGGCACTTCCCTGACAACGATGATGGTTGCATGCACAAGGCATTTGTCAGCCAATTGATTACTTTCTGCCAGGAAATTTAACTCTCTCCATGAATAATGTGAGTTGCAAATGTTTCAGTGACAACGAATTGGAGATTTGGAAAGCTAACTTGGCTTTTGAATACTTCAAATTTTACGCCAAACACCACTACTGAAATACTATGTCTGAACCAGTGGTACTGATTAGAATTGTTCTGAGTGCTAACCATGTGAATATCCGAGTGCTAACCATGCGAACCTTCATCAGCGTATGCATTGTATGAAATGTCACGTAAGCAGAAAATAGCACGTAAGATGATTGGCGCATGTTTATTGCCAGATCACCAAGAAACTACAGCAGCACATGCAGCAGCTCTAAATAGAAATTTCCCATGTATTAGCAGAGAGCCGTATGGCATTTTCACTAAGCAGACTTGTGTACATGCACTTCATAAGACTTCTAAAAGAATAGTTTGCAAACATTAGATTTTGGTAACTAGCGAGCATGTGAAGTGCACTATTCATCTATATATATCTGCAGTGAAAAGAAAGCTAGCCATCACAGTGAGTAGTACCAGATGCTTGGTTACCTATAAAATATCGTACAAAATGACAAATCATTTATTTATTACATGTACCAATAAATCAGCGTGGTGGAGACATGTTTGTGTTGCTGTGTTCTTTGCACCAGAACATATAGTCGGAAAAACACTTCACTGAAACCATTATGGAAATGAACCGAGACTATAAATACAGCTTGATATGTGTGGCTAATATTGGCGAGCACAGGTTTATGTGTGCGACCGGCACCAGACATATATTATTGAAATGAGGAGAACTTGCAATAGAGGTCAAGCTAAGCATCAATGCAGAGTGCCAAGTATTTTCCCCATATTGTTTTTACTATGGTCTTCGATATGGGCTGTGAAAATAACCATCAGTGCCAGTAAGGAACCTAATACTATGCTGGGCTCGTATGTGCTCTTAAAAAAAAAAAATAGAGCAATGCTCAAAGCACAATTGCTGCAGCGAGCACAGGTATAGAAATTTCTTCTACAGGTCAAAGGTCATTTGCTATTTATGCATGGCTCATCATCTATATATTCTAGAATGTACACTACTGTCCATGTTGCGCATATAATCTGATTAGATTGCATTCTTTTACTAAAGAACTAGCGACAGCGTTCCAGAAAGTTCTGATTAGTGAAGGCGTGTCTTGCAATGAGAAATAACTTTCTAAGAGTGGTTAACTGGTGAAAACCGGCCACCAGAAAAAGAAAAGGTATGTGTGTTGCTGTCCTAAATGAGAGTATTCTACCAGTACTAAACCAATGAAGCTGAAATTTGAAGAATGACCAAAAAGCTTGAGGAAGCTAAGGACTGCGCCGTGAGGCAATCGAACACAAAATTATACTAAATGCAACAGAAAGTGAGGAAACAGGGAAGTAAATTTAGAGGGCAAATGGATGTACTCTAGTTAAAAAAGAATTGGAGTTGGACTGGCACACACGTAATGCACATGGCAGGTAGGGAAGTCCTACAGTGCAAGTTTGTAATTACCTATTCATTGTCACCTATTCATTAAGTCAAATTTTTCGATTATTCCTAACAGTGGCATGATCCGGTTAAGCATCGTAGAGCTTGGTGGGACTGTGCATAACAAAGCTGGCAAGTTTGCTTGAAAATCACCACAAATACTTTGAACTGTATGTTTCCATGGTAAGCTCGTGCACATGAAGTCACTTTTCTAGCAAAATGACAAGTGGTGTGATTTGCTAGCCGCCATCATGATCCTTTGATTACTATCATTACTGATTTATGTCTCAGCGACAGCTCCCTTGAATGGGAAAGGCTATGCTTCGAGGTAAAAAAAAGATGTCATGGCCATCATGTACGTATGTTCACTTTTCTAAATGGATTTTGCATCACCCAGTGTGAATGAAAGAATTGTAAGTTTAAGGGCTCGTTTGCTTTGTTAAACACAATATTAATGAGAACTAACAGACAATGATGCCAAGGAAAGTATAGGGGATAAAGTTCAAGAGTGGTAAGCTGGGCTAGTTGGTATGGATGCATTGTAATAATTAACAGCGCGAAAAAACGAGAGACAAAAGGAGGAGAACTACACAGGACAAGCGCTTGTCCTGTGTAGTTCTCCTCCATTTTGTCTCTCGTTTTTTCACGTTGTTAATCATTACAAAGTATAGGGGATGTTATTAGAAGTAATTGTAATCTAAATGTGAAGAAAGAAAAGTGGACGAAAAGATAACTTGCCACTGGCAGGGACCAAACCTGCGACCTTCGAATAACGCGTCCGATGCTCTGTTAGTTCTCATTAATCACCCAGTATGGTAGCTTAAAGGGACACTAAAGTGAAACAGTGACTTGGTTTAGGTTGACAAAATGCACTCTGAGAACTCTAATGTCATATGTTTCATTATCATAGGTTCATTATCAGCGGAAGAAAATCCAGGTTGAAGTTTTATTTTTTTTAAATTTGGCGCCGATATCTGCGCGCGTGACGTCAGAGATTCCAAATGTATTTTTCGTATTTTCGTGACATTGGCTCGATGAAATTTTCTGAAACTTCGTATGCTAAGTCTATGGCACCCACAGATGACAATGCACCTCATTTTTATTGATTAGAAGCTACGTAGGACTCAGTAGACACCTTCAGAATCTATGACGTCACGGTGCTTGGTGCGGGAATCTAAAGGTGGCGTCATCCATCCGCATTTTCTTTTCGCGTGTTTTCTAGCTTACCAAGCGTCGTGTCGCGGTAAGAGTGGTGTTTTCGGGATTGTGAAATTGTACTTAACTAATACGCGAAAAATCGTTTTCCCCTTTAGTGTCCCTTTAAGGTGTTTCACTGCTAAACTTGGGGACATGCACTCAATTCCTGGCCACGGCTGCTGTATTTCAATGGGGTTGAAATGCATGAACACAAGTGCAGTTTCATTTAGGTGCATGTCGAAGAATTGCAAGTGGTCAAAATTAATCCATAGTTGCCCACTAGAGCAAGCCTCACAATCATATCGTGGTTTTGGCCCATAAAGCCCTAACAATAATTATTATTAACTGGATCGGCAAATCGGCAAAGTGTCACACTTGGAGGCCTGTACACTGATCTTGATCAATTGGAAAAAGGATGTTGTTGCTTGTTTGAGGATACCACTGAGCTCACTCTCCAAAATCTTCGAAATCAAAAGAAGCTATGCTGGACTTGCTGAAGAAAAGGACAAAATCTAAGTGAAAGCAATTAGAACTAGCAGACACTTTCAGCGTGCACAACTGTTTTCAGCGAGTGCACCGCTCCTGCAGCAATTGATTTTTCGGATGTGGAAACCCTAACCCACAGTACATATATTGACCAGATAAAAATGATGGTGAGTGCTTTGTAATAAGTAAACTTAGAAGACTCCTGTTAAATCAATGCTTAAAGAGGCACAAAAGGCAAATGACAATTTATGTCTGAGAGAAAGGCCAATGGTTGAAAATGTCTAAAACATCAATATTACATGCACAGCAGCGCTTTAGCAACTAAGAAATTAAGGTAAACATAGAACAGACTTGCGCCACCAGTGGGATCATGGGCGTCAGCAGGGGGGTGCAGAGGAGGCCCTTGCCCCCCCCCCCCCCCCCCCCTTAAAGGCCAACTCCGCGATTTTTTGACCGTGTCAGGGTAATGGTGCTTTTATGTTCCTGAGACACTCTTGTCACGCACCCGATAGCTGGAATGCTCAGCAAATTCGAAAATAATTTTTAATAAGCAAAAAGGCGCAATACTGAAACCGAAACCCAACCGAGTGTACTGTCTACGTATGACGTAGTAGTTTGTTACGAACCGGAAGTCGTGCAAGGCATGCTGGTGCCGCCAGCGCGGAATATCACACGCTCCTCCACAGAGAACAGAATATCGCGTGCCAAACCAGCGCAGCACCGGCAAAACACCGTCGCCTTGTGGCCAGCACAATATACGCTGTAGCGGCCAAAGTTAGGGAACCCATCGGTTGCGTCACTTCCGTCGACCGGCAAACCAACACGTCACACACGCAATGTTGCCAATAATTGTGGGGAGCCGGGTGGGCGTTTGCAGACAATCTTTAAAATTCATTTGCAAACAATCAGCGCATCTCTCAAGCTTGAAATTTGGCATAAACGGAAATGTGCAAAGGAACGTACCCAGCGAATTTCATTGAGTTCCATTGACCTCGAAAAATCGCCGGAGTTGGCCTTTAAAGCCAAGTCAGCACTGTCCCTGAAGCCCCACCAGCGCTCCCCCCACCCCACCCTCATGCCGCGATGCAACGCGGTTTTGCCCCCCCTCAAGACAAAACCCTGCCGACGCCCAAGAGTGGGATTAATTGTACTGCGGGCCTTCTGGTGGCGCGAGTTGCCAGAAGGCCTACAGTGCAACTTATCACTAGTACTCAAACTATTCATGACAAAAACGAACATTGCGGCGCATTACAAGGCAGAATGAAATGCAGCTTGTGCATTTCTGTTTGATTCGTGGAAAAAAGAACTTTTTGACATGCCGTTGAGAATGACACTAGTCCAAAAGTTCCATTTTCACCGTGCTGTGCTCCGCCACACCACAGTGCCAGCTGCTGGGCGGTAAAGATCGGACATGGCGAATGCTACATCACGAGCCCCTTCTCAGAGGCGGGTGGTTTGAATTGTGCTAAGACATGTGCACCACTAAAACATGATTTTCCTCCAAATTAAGCATTTTCTTGGCACTGAACAAGCACTATGAGGATTCTGAAATGCTGTTTTCAACAATACATGTCGAATTAATAGTACTTGCCTTTAGTGTCCCTTTAATGTCGATTGAAATTGGTGATGCCACACCAAATCCTGCTACATTTTTTGGGCTTAACACGCAACTGATGTGGCAATATAAAATGCAGTTACCATGAACGAACTCACCATAATATGGCATAGCCAGTGCCATCTGGAGCCCAGCAAAATGCTCATTGGATTTAACCAACAATGAAAACGAGAATAAGAGCTGAGCCTTAAAGGATCCTAGTAAACAGGCTCCGACTTTTTTTATTTACACCCCCCGAATAAGCTCGCTAAATCGTACAGTAGACCGTGGACGATCATATTTTGTGAATATTGCAGCGCTGCGCAGACCCTCCATTTCGAAAAACAATTCCCGTGCTTCTTTTGTTCGACTGACCAATCCTCCTTGTACGCGCAGTGACGAAAGCTTGCCCATGGGCAACATTATGCATCCCTGAGCTTGTCGATATGTCCTTTGCACTATGAAATAGTGCATTGGCCCTGCGGTGATGCAGTTTTGGCTGCGCAGTCTGTATTTTCATTTTCCTGTGCTGCCCTCTGCCGTTTTGTAGAGCCCGAGTCTACCAGGAGAAGCGGTATAGCCAGAATGAAAGCCTCTGAGATAAAGAGGCGTCTCGCCACTTTACCACTAGGGGAAGGGTGCTCCTCGCACCGCGCTTCCTCCCCATGCTGCTATGACACGTGCTCACGTGGGGGAAGCCCTGCTCGGTTGTTGGCTGCGCGCCGATGACGCATTGCTGACGTCGTGTTAACGTTGACGAAGTGGACGTAGTTGCGAAAAAGGGCTACGCCTACCCCTCTTCGCTGGGAGAAAAAGGTGGGAAGGACGAGCGAGAAACTGAAACCAGCCAGAGCGGATCATTCTAAGCCCTGTAACTTCCTTATTACAGCACTTATTCACAAAGTTCACGCGGCAGTATGTTCACATTGTAGAAGTGTGCAGTTGTTTCCCCATTAGAAATTTTAGACCACGAGGTTGTTTACTGGCCCTTTAGAGTATGTGTACGTGCAGAGAGGTAGGTATCGTGCTTCTTTTTTAATTCTTTACATCGGGGAAAAACCTATCCATGACAGCAGCCTTAACCACAATGTACCTTAATTCAAATGACCAGCCATGTCAAGTTACATTATACTGAAGCGCCGCGATGATGAGATGGTGATGATGACTTTAAAACCCCCCACTACTACGACGCATTCTTCCATTCGGCATGTACTACGTATCAGCATGAACTTGAACGCAAGCAATTCCTAACCTTGAAGGGCCTCAACCACTTGAAGGTCGAAATGTAGTTGTCTTGCAGTTGTGCGTTTAGCTCTGTTGCAGATATGCCTAGCGTCCACGTTTGTAGAAGCCAGGCATATTGAGTTCGCGTAAGAAGTTGATAGAACGCCGCGTGGTAGTAGGACCCACTTCGTTGCCATGCGGCTATGCACAAAACATTATCTGTAATATAGCTAAATACGCCTTTTAGAAGTTATTTAGAATTAATTTGCTTTATTTAGGATGTGGATTAAGTGATGAAGACACACATGCCATAATTTTCAAGCTGACTAGCGGAAGTGAATGCCCCGATTCGGAGAGCACTGATAATTAGCGCACTGAAGTAGAGCCTTTGACAAGCGAAGGCCTCTTGAACTATGCTACTCCTGATGATGAAAGGATTGATTTTGAATGTAACCATGAAGGCACTGGTAATGATGATCAACAACGATGAAGATGATGACGAACACGTTGAAGTAGAGCTGTGGGCAAGCAAATATGCCTTGAATGGTGACGATGATGATGAAAGTGTTTCAACATGAGGATTAACGCGTTGATGATGGTGAAAGTGTTGAATCAGAGCCGTTAGCAAGTGCCCACGTGAACGTTTATGATGAAGATAATAATGATATTAATAATGAACACATGGAGCTGATGATCAAGGCATTGATTATAGTAAATAGTGATGATGATAATGATCAATGCGTAGAAACAGAGCCGTCTGCAAGCAAAGTTCTCATGTACGATGACGGAGGATGATGGACCCAGTGTAACTGGTGTTCCCAGCGTCCACTTATGTGGACACTTGTCTTCTTCTAGAACTAAAGCTAAATTTTCCAGGTTTCTGGTTTATTCCCACTTTCGTATGTACTGTAATTGCATATACACAAAAAAATATTTACTTGCGCAACTGGATTGGCCGTGAGACACAAAGGGTTAATTATATTATTTTAGACTCTGTTCATTCATTTTAATCCGGTTTTGAGCACTGCTAGCCTTGTTATGGCCTGCATTGAGCGCTTTACTGTGAACATGATAACACCACATGAGATGCATAGATGAACAAGCCAGGCCCCAAAAGTGCTCTGAACTTAAAAGAATATCAGAGGTGGTTTGGGACCCTAAAGTAATGCAGTGAACTGGGTGGGCTGGTTCACGTCATATTGTAACACAGAGGAAAACGGACATAGATTTGGAGACACAGTATGCATATGTGCTGTGTATTCTTATTTATGTCCTGTTTTTCGTTGTGCTATATTTCATACGATCTTTAAACCACTCTAATGCATTGCACAATTTCCCAGCTTACCTGAATTCACAACATAGGCTTAAGTTGCATTCCAAATCATAGATTTTGAAGTACTACATGTCCAGAAAGCGGCTAGAGAGCAACTAAACGTTGCACTCTCATGTACTGCTTATTGTTAACAGTCACCATGTACTGCCATTTGCTGTCCACATTTCAATTCATGATGATGACATGTCTTACCAAATGATGTGCCTCGTGTACAGGTTATGAAAATGTTTGAGTAGAAACTGCTTCTGCACATTTTCAATGTGGCATATTTCAACAGTTCTGTCAGAAATATCAGGCTTTTAGGTGTACTACTGCTTAAGGAATCATGAACCACCCCTCGGGCTTGGTGAGAAAACACATCCTGCAGAAAGGGGACACTGTTACGAACAGCTCAGCCAAATCTTGCATTCGTGCACGGCAATAAGAGTTCATAAGCGGATTGCAAATTTAGCATATACTCAAGTGCCCTCTTTTCATACAGAGGTCTGTGCTCTCTCTCTTTGGAGTTGCTGGCACTTGCTGTCGAACAGCAGGTAGCAGCTATTGGCCAATAGCTGACATAAATCAAGAGCAGCATTAGTATGGGATGCATTTCATGCCATGAGGTGTGGCCACGTGCCAGCGCCACACTCCAATGTCTGCTAGCATTACACAGTGAGCCACACTCATGCAGAGGAATTAAAACAGGAGAGAGTGATTGCGTTTCGTCAGCGCGCTCGTCGGGACAACAAAAGAGAGATAGCGGTTAAAGTCCACGACAAACCCCTGTAACTCTGCCCATCCTTGATGGATTCGATAAATTTTTGCGGCAATCGATTCGTGAGGCCATAAACTCTGATGCTGGGGTCATTCGATGATTACTTTAAAAAATGGTTTATGACCCCTTTTAAGTGCACTGGTTGCAAGTGACATTTTCGAATTGAAGGGAACGTGACAGACAATGTTTAATAAAGAATGACCCCATCATCCAGGACTAGTCCGATTGCCTCCATTCTACTCTGCGTGAGGAAAGAGAATCGAAAGGCCCCAGAGGTATCGAAAGATGGCAGAGGAGGGAATAAAAAAATAGAATGCAAGAAAGATAATGGTAAACAATCTTTGCAAAGAATGCATTTCACTTGGATTTTGTCATTGACAGATGTCTTTAACATGGACTTTGTCAGTGATCCAAGCAGGTTAAAGGGATTCAGTCCAATATATTAACCGGCTAATTGGTGCGTATCCATAATGATTTTATATAGTGCAATACAACACAAGAAATATGAAAGGACAAGACACTGTAGTTTTTCTTGTGTTTCTTGTGCTGAAAAGTTACGATAGGTTAAAGGCACCATGAAACCAAATTTCTAATCATAATATGTGTTGTGTAGGTTAATCCTTGTGCACTCACAAACAAGCTGCCGAAATCTTAGCGCATTTGGTCGAGCACTTAACTTGTAAAGGGAACATTTTTAGAAACATGCAAGTGACCTGAGAGCCAGGCAACACTGACGCACTCGCCAGCCATGACGTAACAAGCTTCTTGCTGAGCAAGCGTCTGCTTTCCGGCATGCAATTTTATTCCGTGGTCAGCTGCGTGTGCAATTGAGCTATCTCAGCTTTGTTGAGCTCAACATTGAAATTGAATGATTTACAGAGGCTGATACATTGGTAGAAGACGACAGCTCTGCTCCATGCAGCACATGACGTCACACATGCCATGGCAAAATGGCAGTCGCCAGCAGTGGGTGGGGTTCATAGCTGGTGACTTCTAGTGCTTATTTTGCAATGAAATATTCTTTTAACAATCCATTTTTTGTATATGTATAGGCACAACAGACCCCCTACTTCTATTTTTCGCTCAAAACAGGAAATTGTAGAGTGACCATGTCATGGCCCCTTTAAAGGGCAACACTAAAAGCAAATCAACAACACAGTCTATACCATCATATGAATAATTGAGAAGGTCTAAGGCACCATTAATCAAAAACAGTGCTTCAGTAATGTGAGACATTAAAGTAAATGTAGGAGATGAAATGTGACTAGCAGGGCATTCTAGTACCAGCTCGATGATATACCAGATTTTCAGTACAATTCTCTCACTAGTACTCAACCACTCAGCACACTGCAAGATGCAATAAAATGCAAGCTATGCATTTGCACCCAATTCTTGGAGAAAACGTTTTGTGCTGCGAAAATGACACGGGTGGTTGCAAAATTTCATCATCCGCTCACTCCCACTTCACTAGTTCGATTGTGAAACTAGTGAAAAAAGTCACAGTTTCACTGCAAGGGTGAAGCAATGAATGCAATAGCAACAAATTGTAATGTTATACGAAGTGAGGCTGGCAGCTCTATTTTAGATCCGATCTCACGCAACTCTACAAAACGCTGGTTTAAGAGAATACGGCCGCTCCAGGGACAGTCTTCGCACATTCTCTTCGCGTTGAGAGTGCATTACGTAGAAGGGTATGCCAGCCACCCGCTGTTGGCTGCCGAGATAGCGAGATAACGCATGCGCCAGCGATGACCGCTCGTAAAATCAAAGGTCGCTCGAGAGACCCCCCCCGCCCCCTTGCGTCTTTTCATGCTCGCGAGAGACGGGCGGGGCGTTTCCTCTCTGCTTAAGCTTTTGACAGCCGGTCTAACAGGCGGGGGGGGGATCTTATCGCATGTGCCTCGGAGCAATGGAAATGGGCCGGCTCGTTTGATCTCCGCTTCAGCCACTTTTGTCGCCCCCGCTCGCGCGCTATTACCCGCGGGTAGAACGTATTATGCGCTGAGGAATCTTATCAATTTGGACTTTATACGCGACATGACGGCGGCGGCAACGGCAACGACGGCGGCGATGGCAAAGACCCGTCGAGACTGTCGATATAATTGCGATCGCAATAATATATTAAACAAGTTTTAGGGAAGAAACAAAAACACTGCCTGTCAGACAGTAAAGGGCAGTGATGGTGCATGTGGCTTCATTTTCCTCGCTCAGGGATCGGTGGCGTCAATTTTACTATGTGGACACAGATGTTTTAAAGCGTGATTTTCTCTCAAATTGGGCTTTTTTTCTTTTTTCATAAAACCAGCGCTTTGAGTTATCTGGAAGTATATTTTAACAATGCATGTCAACACAATATTTGCCTTTAATGGCCCTTGAACAGCACGGTACATGTGCACTGGTGCAGTCATTTGCAGAACTTTAGAATATTTGCACTGCGAATACTACATGAGCTATTACTTTAATGCTGTCACAAAGGCACCTTTATAAACAGACTGAATTAGCTCAACTGACGAGCTAATTAAAAAGCTGGAAAAGAAGATCAAACAAGAAAGTACTGGGTGACTTTAGTTAAAATTCTGGGCTTTTACAGGCCACAACCATGACATGATTATGAGGCACACTGCAGTGTGTGACTTGGGATTAATTTTGCAAACCTGGGATTCTTTAGCGGGCACCTAAATCTAAATACACAGGTGTTCTTCTATTTCACGTTTTATCAAAATGCAGCAGCAAAGGCGTAGAAGTGAACCCGCATCCTCGCACCTAGCAATTCACTAAGCTATTTTAGCTATGAGTGCACACATGGCCTTAGCCACTACAATATTGCGGAGCTGCTGATTGATTACTCCAGTAAGCAGCATTTTTGCAGAGGAGCCCTTACACGCTAGTTTCCAGTGGATTGCTGTGTGTGGAGACCAAACGCATAGACCAAGAACAACAGTGGTTGCTGTCTCCCCACTAGTCACGGTGGCTTGCGCCTGTAACAGCTGCTACACATTGTTATATGGTGGTTTACTGGTGATGGAATAAGAGCCCTCTACAGGACATGTAAAGCCGACATTAGAGGACTGCACTCACCAGGACAATTTTGGCTTTGCGAAAACTCGTGACAAACATGCATTTCGCTAGGAGCACTTCAGTAAGAGGCCGTTCAAGATGCTGACGAATGCTAGAAAGAAGACACATTGCCGATGCTGCCTGAAAACAGCGTTCTAGGGAAGACCGCTGTTTACAATAAAACTCTACACTTACTCATCTCTTAGACAACTCCCCAAGGAGGTACTGCGCCTATCAGCTCCACTGGTCACCCACCTTGGCGGAATCGAATGGTCTAGAGTTTTTTTTTTCTTTAATGTTCCTGCTTTGTGCGGGCCTTTAAAAGTGTGACACGAGATAATCGAGCTGCACAATCCACAATCCACTCACAGCTCAGCAAATGCTGACTGCGACGTGCACACCCACCGTGCTGTTATCGTGCTGTTGCTCGAAATAACACGTGTAGCCAGGGGACTCGGGAGTGTCATCCTTCCGAAGGAGCTGCAGTTGCTGGTCATGGGAACTGCGGTGCTGAAGATGCAAAAGCGGGAACTGATGGAATTGCAGTACAGGCAGATGTAAAAGTTGTTAGGCGTCATTCAACTGTTTTCTAAATGCCAGCAAGGCAAGGAGGAGGTAGCCATGAGCCGAAAAACTACGGATCACCATGCCCACAGCATTGGCAATGGTTGTGTGTTCATGACTGTTGCAGGCAGGGCACTTAACCTAAATTGATAGGCAGGTAGAACACGAAGATTCTGCTTGTACAGTAATCAACTTAAGTCCATTTGTAAATACCGTCTGATACCTGTTTGCACAGAACTGCTGTGTCACCTTTTAATGTGAATCATGAGCAGACAGTCGTCATCAGCTGGGCATACCCTCACACTAAAACAATTTGCGACATTTAACGAATTAGCCATGGTACTTGGTGTTTAACTCTTTCCATAATTAGTGCGTGTAGTGGAATTTTTCCTCAGCTCAAATTTGTAAGACTTTTAGCTGGCGCTGAATACCAATACTCTGTCTAAACTGGCAGGGTAGACTAGATT
Source organism: Rhipicephalus appendiculatus (assembly GCA_030522465.1). Taxonomy (NCBI): domain Eukaryota; kingdom Metazoa; phylum Arthropoda; class Arachnida; order Ixodida; family Ixodidae; genus Rhipicephalus; species Rhipicephalus appendiculatus. Next base: position 610,265 of record JALIZH010022193.1, on the reverse strand, counting down.
AAGTTACTTCCAGGCATTAGCCACATGCAGCTTCACACCAAATGCATGAATTGCATTAAATGCCTTATGAACATAATATAACAGGTATAGTTAATCGTTACCGAATCGCAGTGTTGGTAAAAAAATAAGCAGCAGAGTGTGTAGCAGCTGTCGACAGAAGCTGCCTTCATATCAGCGGAAGACAATCTGATGCTTTCACTCAGCACATGTACTACCTGCCGGTACTTCATAACATGATATCGAAATCCAAAAATTTGCAAACACTTGCTATTGCTAAATTTCAGACATATTTAATGTCGTATCCTATTTCACTTATACATTGAAAACCAGGCTGGTCAACATAGTCAGTCGTATCAGTTGGCACCATAGGTCGGCGAGCTCACTCATGAGTCGACTCACTCAGACTCAGATCGGGCCGTGAGTCGTAGTCTGAGTGAGTCCGGCTGAATAATATTTTGGTGAGTTTAAGTCTGAGTGAGTCCGCTTGAAAGAAATTTTCGTGAGTGTGAGTCCGAGTGAGTTCGGCTCAAGAAAATTTCGGTGAGTATGAGTCCGAGTGAGTCCAAAGCACAAGATATCTTTCTTGAGTGAGTCTGAGTGAGTTCCACTTCTTTTTGCCGACCTATGGTCATATCTACTCATCTTCAGCCTTACCTGGATTCACGTTTATAATCACGTCTACTCACACGTATTCCAAAGCATTGTCTTTCATACACTATTTCAATATTTATTGATCAGAGGCGTGAATTAGGAAGGGGGTGCCTTGACCTCCCCCTCCGCCAACTCTTCCAAGAATATTTTTGATAAATACATTTTATGTTGTGGTCTCTTTCTAGATAAATGACCTTACTGGTTTACGAGCACTCATAACACGTATTCGAAGGTAATCAAAAGGCGCCAAGAAGAGCACCGATTACGTGAGATATCGGTGTTATAGAGCATTGACACCATGTTCGAAAAAGATAATGCTATATATAGGCTAACGGACTCATGAGTCGACTCACTCGGACTCACTCAGACTCAGATCGAGCCGTGAGTCTGAGTCTGAGTGAGTCCGGGTGAGGAATATTTTGGTGAGTTTGAGTCCGAGTGAGTCCGGTTGATGAAAATTTTCGTGAGTGTGAGTTCGAGTGAGTCCGGCTCCGAAAAGTTTTGGTGAGTTTGAGTCCGAGTGAGCCCTAAGCGCAAAATATATATCATGAGTGAGTCTGAGTGAGCTCCACAAGTTTTGCCGACCTATGGTTGGCACATCACGAAAATGGCAAATTATTGCATTTATTACCTTTGGCAAAATATCAGTATGTCAGATACATGTCTGCGTTGCTGCTGTAGTCTTCCAAGTGTATAGGAGCATATACAACTAACACTTCAATTTAACGAAATTTTGGAAATACTACTGAAGTATGTAACATTCCATAATATCATATCCATAGACCACCAAGTATACTTAGCTCTACGTAACAAAGCATGCTTGTTCGCAATTTCAATAGAATGATGTTTCAGTGCTGCCACAAAGGAAGACGAAGGCAATAAATAAAAACTAATGCATATGACAGCTGTCCAATTGTTTGAGTTACACACAATTTTTTTCAAACGTGTTCTTTGAACTGCCTGCTGTGTGATACATCAGACACTAAAGCACAGCCGTTTTCTAGCAGCAACTGACTATTCTGACGCGCCATCAGATTTAAAATGCTACATTCTGGAGTGGGCGGTGTCAATCTGAGGCCATGGGGGGATGCACAGAGAGGGGAAAGGCATGGGCATGTCTTGCATACTCAAGCAGCCTTGTAGTAACCTGAGGCCGTGGGGGATGCACAGAGAGGGGAACGGCATGGGCATGTCTTGCATACTCCTTGTAGTAACACATTCTGCACAGCGTATGCCTTGTCAGCAACCAATTTTGGTGTTTTTGTGGTCACTCTGTGGCATAGTGACGAGCATCAATGTCCATACATTAAATGGAACAACTCCTCACCTATCTGGCAAGCAATATTCACGGTTCAGAAAGCGGATGTTGCAGACAAGGCTAGTACCTTGCAAGCGATCATGTCAGGTGAGAAGCAGAATGTCGCTGCTTGTTTCAAGTTACTGAAGAGCTTGCTCTCCCTAATCCCAAAAATAAAAGAAGCTATATTGGACTCGGTGCAAAAAAGGATGAATTCGCAGTGCAAGCAATCACAACTAACAGATTCTGCTATAAATAAAAGATTTTTTTGATGAGTGCTCGGCTGCAACCACTTCAGGAGTTAAAGCTGACCCCCTTTTTTAAACCTGCTCACAGCTACCCACTGCATTGTTACCAACTTCATGAACGTATGCTGGTGTTCTGCGATAAAACTGCCTAGCAAGACTTCTAAATACCGAGTGGTGACCAAAATTGGCAAACAAGTATTGGATTGGATCTTGCTTGATTCTTTGTTAATGCAGGATTGCTGCCAGAAGCAAAAAAATAAGGTGGCCATGAATAAAGTTACTGTAATTGAGGTTGTTGCTTCAATTACATGCAATCTTTAAGCAAAGATGTCTTCTAATTGTGGCATCTGATAAGTGTTGATGCTGCGTTCAGGCGAACAGGTAAAGAGCAGCAGTTCAGTTCGTTGAACATTGCATATATGATGTCATGTTACCCTGGGCGGCAGGCGACATCTGAAGTCATGCTGGCAGGCCTACAGCAGCAGTATGGGTGTGAAAGCTTGACTCATACTGATCACCACAGCGCATTTCTTTTTACTTTTTCAAGCTGTAGAGTCTCTGTGAAGAGGGCATCATCAGCGTAGCATCAAATCGTAAATGTGGTCGTCAACTCTTAGGATCAAAACAAATTTTTATTGCGATAGCAATTATAGGGACAGTCTCGACGGGTTTTCGCTGTCGCCGTCATGTCGCGTATAAAGTCCAAATTTATAAGATCCCCAGCGCATCGTATGTTCTACCTGCGGGTAATAGCACGTGAGCGGGAGCGACGAACGCAGCTGAGGCGGAGATCAAACGAGCCGGCCCATCTCCGTCGCTCCGGGGCACATGCAATAAGATCCCCCCGCTCGTTAGACCGGCCGTAGAATGCTCAAGCCGAGAGGAAACACCCCGCCCGTCTTTCGCGAGCGTGAAAAGACGCGAGGGGGGGGGGAATCCCTCGGGCGACCTTTAATTTTACGAGCGCGGTCGCTCTGGCGCGCGTTATCTCGCTATCTTGGCAGCCGGCAACGGGCGGGCTAGCTGGTATACCCTTCTACCTGCTGAGCTCTCAACGCGAAGAGAATGTGCGAAAAGTGTCCCTGGAGTGGCCATATCTCGGACCCAAAAGCTGCCAGCCTCACTTTGTATAACATTACAATTTGTTGCTATCGCATTCATTGCTTCACCCTTGCAGTGAAACTGTGACATTTTTCTGTTATTTGAGTTAGATGTTTCCACACAGCTCATTAAAAAATTATTTTGAAATCCATTCTGTGTAAAAAATAATTACTCAGTGATTACACTTTGCATGAATGGCCAAATGTAAATTACTCCAGTTTTGATATAACAAAGTAACGTACTGACTTTATCGAATTTGTTATAGCCACTGCAGTGATAAGCCCAGTGGTTACGGTGCCCAGCTGTTGACCCAAAGGACGCAGGTTTGATTGCGGCTGTGGTGGCTGCATTCCGACGGAGGGAAAATGCTAGAGGCCCCTCTACCATGCAATTTCAGTGCACATTATTAAAGACTCCCAGGTGGTCATAATTATCTGGAGATTTCCATTACGGGGTCTCTCATAGCCTGAGTCACTTTGGCACTTCAAGCCCCAAAAACCAACCAACCAACCAACCAAGTCTGTTACATCGTGGTTGTACAGTATTTCTGTCTAATGTGCATGGCTATCAAGAAGCCTTTCAACATGGTATCCACTGCCAGATACTGTGCAAAGCAGAATGAAACAGTTTATTTTGATGTGAAAAAAATTTGAAGTGACACTAAAGGCAATCATGAAGTCGATTTGTACGGCTAAAATGTAAATCTAGAAACCTCACCGTGCTAGTTTCATATGAAAAAAAAAAAAAAATGCTTAATTTAAAATGAAATCATGTTTCGAGGGTCTGCACACTCTCTGTGCAGTCCAAATCACCCTCCCCTAGTGGGAAGAAATATTTTGCAAATGCCATCACCACCCTTTACTGCACAACAGGCAGAGGGCTTCTTGACTAACATTAGACTAGAAAGTGCAGCCAGAAATCAAGTGGACACCACCACATGGCCATAGAATTTTCTCTTGCTGTTGCTTTCCACGATAAAGTGAAAGCCGTAAAGCACTGCACGTTAATGAAACAGGCGAAATAGGAGCACAGAAGCGATGAAAGCTTTTAACTACCCGTGTCGCCCTCGCACTGTCGAGAGATGGTGTCTTAAACATAGCAGAGATGATGTGTTTGCTGCTCCCGCTAATGAGTATGGCACTCGCAGTGCACAAAGGCGTGGCCTTTCAGATTGGTGGTTGTTACTGAAGTGAAATGGTTGCTGAGGTGCAAGTTTCTACACAACTCAGGCTATCATCAAAAAGATACTGCCTCCGAGAAACAAAAGGATACATAGTGAACATACTATTCTGCCATACTACAATGTCCTGAAATGAATTTTTTATTATGAAGGGCTGAGGAATAGTGACAGCATTATGCAGAGGACAATCTACGTCATCAGGCTAGTACCAGAATATGCCACTGGAGTCACATTTTGTGTCCAACAGTTGCTTTAGTATCTTGATCATGAAAGCGCTGTTGCCAATAAAATAAACGCTTTAGATGTTCTCACGTACAGTCAAACACACATGTAACAAATTATAGTGTATATTGAACAGTTGTAAAATCCTCTTGAATATGTTTTTCGATATGTATAAAATATTTTAGATATCGAATAGCCTATAGTAGTATATAGAACTGTTTTGTGATCCCCTTCAGATTTAACATCTCCAGGCTCGACAGTATTACTCTATCAGTGTACCCTAAATTTTTATTTACATTTAGTGTTCCCTTAAGCTCGAAAATAGACAAGCACGAAATGAATTTACTACAAAGTCAAGAGCTGACTTGTAAGCAAGCTATGGAAATTTGGTGTATTTATAGAGAAGTGCATACAAAGAATGAAACAGCAGTGTACTGCAAAAGAACTCTATATAAGGGACTTCATCATCATACAGACCCACTGATGGCCAACTACCACAGTCAGGAAGCACAAAGTTATGCAAAGCGTTGCACGTTTTACATGTCAGCTGTTAGATGTAGCTGAAGAGCCTAGCGCGTGCATTTGATAGAACTCAAGCTCAACTTGACTGTCCATATCCAATGCAGCAGAAAACTGTCCCCGAAAGAGTTTCAGCATTTTTGTTTCCCGAAATTTATGCGGCTGACACACAAAAGTTCGGCAAACACCACTCTGGCCATAAAGATTCCTGCACAAGTGGAAGCCATCGGCAGTCTCACTTTCATTTGTTCACCAGCTGTGTTTGTGCGTCATTCTCCAAGTTACGGTCGACAACATGCACTAGACTAAATATCAGCTTGACTATGACATGCATAGTCTGTCCTAATTCATGAGCTTGATAATATATGTACTATGTGTTATCAAGGAAACGGGAGGCCTGCATAATAAGGAGGTAACTTTCATCAATCAGGTAATGACTGCCAAAATGTATTCTTGTTCAGTCTTCCTGTAGTTATTTTGCTTTCTGCTTGATTGAGAAAAATCGTTGATGACAAATATACTTGGCCGAAAAGAATAGGCCAAGCCGAGGAGATAGCGCTTTTGTTAGTTCTCATTTCTAAAGCCAAAAACAATGGCGACAAGAAAAGAGAGAAAATTACCAGTTTCAAATTTTAAAATTACAAAGTGAAAAAGAAAACAGCAAGACAAGAATTCAGGAATTGCAATTAAAGTAGACTAAAAGACAGTTTTGTGCAGGTGACAGTGGAACCCACATATTTCACACAACGCATGTGATGCTCTGCTTTTGAGCTACTGCAGCAAGTGTCCTTCCGTCCTCTTTTACATGAATTTGTGTACCTATGTGCACTGGACCCTGGGAGCATTAGCAACTGATGGTTTAGGCCAACCCCCCCCCCCCCCCCCCCCAGTTTGCCGTGTGGACACCGTCGTGTCGGCTTCATGCAAAGTGGCCCTTCGTCTGAAAAAGGTAGCCGACCCCTGGTTTAGGCAGTTGATGTTCAACATCCTTTGAACCGTAGGCATCACAAAGCCTTAGAAACATTGGAGCAGACAGCCGGTCAAAAACCCTCGTGTGTTACGTCATGGCAGACAGGAATAAGCAGCCCAACTGGGTATTTGGGACGACTTGCCATTTTTCCTGACCAGATTCTGCTGCGACGCACCTTTTTTTAAAGTTCATCACATCAGCATCCAGTCTGACAAAACGCAGCTGCCGCATTTCCTGCACGCCCGGCATGCTCAATTTCAATGTTGCTTGGATCAGGGCCTTCAAGTCTGATAACTAATATCTCAAATTACATGTATTTTTGAAAAGTAGAGGAATTGTCTGAGGGACTTGTTTTCTCTATTATAAGCTAATGAAACTAACAGACAATTAAGCCAAGGAAAGGACAGGGGACATTATTTGTGGTTTCTTAACTGCATTGTAATGATTCTCACTTAAATTGAAAGAAAGTAAAGTGGACGAAAAATCACCCTTTCCGTCCGTGCGATCCAAACCCACAACCTTCGAAATTACACGTCTGATGCTCTACCACTTGAGCTACAACGAAGGGCGCGAAAAAAATTTGGCACTTTGTCGGCAACAGCATCTGATATCTTCTTATCATCTTATATCTTCTCCAATCTGCTGGGATGCAAAGAGCATGAATCATACGTGCACTAGACCACTTCTGAAACCTGAAAGTGTGCTTCTACACATGCCAAGCTTGATGTAACCAAGAAGGGAGACCTTGGAATAAATTAATAATTTGTAGGTTTCAACACGCGCGCTGGCAAAATCGCTCCTAACATCCTGTGCTGTCTTAATTGACCAAGCTTTCTAAACATATGACTTGGCTTTAAAAGTAGTGCTAGCAGGGAAAGTGGCTATTATTGTTACAGCAAGCTATACGTGAGGGAAATCCTACCTACAGAATATTGCAAACCATCCCTTCACAAATGTACAAACAATTAGGTGGCCACAATAGGCAGAAGGAACATCAGGACATGATCTTCACCACTAGTGGTAAGCTAGGTTAACTTGTCACCACTGTAACAGGATAGCGCATCATCCCAAGTCCTCACATGCCTCAAAAAATCCTGCATACCTCTTTTGCATACGCTTGTGAAGTTCACACACGAAAAAAGCCAAACCATGCATAAAATTACTTTTTGCATGCCTGTTTTCTTGATCGTGTTCTTCCGCTCTCGTCTCATCTGCTCGTTCAAATTTCTGAGAAACCACTGGAAAGAATTCACAAAAGGTTGGTCCCCCCAATATTTAAACACTCCACGTTTGCAGATGATTAGTGCCTGGATGCCAAGATGCAAACGAGTATCATTATGCAAGGGGTGGAAAGGGTACATGGGTTTGGAAGCAGTCATGGGAGCAGGCAAAAGTGCCTTTTGTAGCAGGCTTGGAGCATCCAGAAAGACATTTTGGAGCAGGCTTGGGGCAGCCAGAAAGGCCTTTTCGAGCAAGTTTGGAGCAGTTAGAGAGAACGTTCAGAGCAGATGTAGCCCCATTTCACAGCACTTGTGAAGCAAGATTTGTCTGATGCTGCCTTATTCAATCTCTAAGCTAAATTGTGCAATAGCCTTACTATTGCGATATCAATTATATAGACAACACTCGACGGGTTTTAGCCGTCACCATCATGTCTCATATTAAGTCCAAATTTACCCCCCGCGCATTGCATATTCTACCTGCGGGTAAAAGCGCGAGAGCAGGGGCGACAAACGCGGCTGAAGCAGAGATCAAACGAGCCGGCCCATCTCCATCGCTCAGAGGGCGCATGCGATAACATCACCCTGCTCGGGAGGCCTGCCGTTGAAGCAGAGGAAACACCCCCCCCTCATGAAAAGACATGAGGGGGGGGGTCGCTGAGCAGCAACTGCGAACTTTGCCTCAAAGGGCGTGGTCGTGATCGCTGGCGCACGCGCTAGCTCGGCAGCCATCAGCGGGCAGCTTGCGTACACTTGTACGTGCTTCGCTCTCATCGCGAAGAGACTGTGCGAGAAGTGTTAGCTCTCCGTGGTGTGGCCGTATGCTGTTACACCAGCGTTTTGTAGAGTTACGCAAGATTGGATTCGAAAGAGTTGGCTGCCAGCCTTTCTTCTATAAGATTACAATTTGTTGCTATCGCATTCATCACTTCGCCCTTATGGTGAAACTGTGACCTTTTTTAGCTATCTACAGCCGCGCCCAGTTTTTTAACCTGAACGCGCGAGTGTCAACCGTCGAGTCCAATAAGCGCCGTACAACTGAGCACAACGGCGAAATGAACGAGAATACGTGCGTGTGCTCGATGAGCAGTCCTGTGCACCTGTCTTTGCTAAGCTGTTCCGGGAACCGGACACCACCCCCGCTTTTTTTTAGTGCCGTTACCGTCATCCCTTTTTTTTCTTAACTCTGCCATCAAGTTCTAAAAAAATCAGTTTCACTGCAAGGGCGAAGCAGTGAATGCGACAGCAACAAATTGTAATGTTATATGAAGTAAGGCTGGCAGCTAACTCTTTTGGATACGATATCGCTTAACTCTGCAAAACGCTGTTGTAAGAGAATACGACCGCGCCAAGAAGAGATGCACTTTTCGCACAGTTTCTTGGCGTTGAGAACGCAGCACGTAGAACGGTTTGTGAGCCATTCGTGCTGATGCCTGCCGAGATAGCGCGCGCGCCAGCGATCACGACAGTGCCCTTAGAATCAAAGTTCCCAGCTGTTGCTCGAGAGATCACAGCCTTGACGAAATCAAAACTATAACCGTTTCAATGAAACCAAAAACACAATGTTTTGAGCCAAGTTTTTGGGCACAGGGCTGTGCACCTTCACGGCTAAATTCGGGTGATGCGGCGCAGTGTATGGCGCTGATAAACAAGTTTGGCGCAGCAGGGGTGGTTTGGTGCAGGATGGTGCAGGTGAACAAGTTTGGTGCACAATGGCGCAAATGGCGCAGCTGTTCCACCCTTGCATTATGCGGGAATGGGGACTACTATTAAAAGATTTTACAGAAGTGGATGGGGACAGTAAGGTTGAACAACTATCAACTGGTTTAGAACTAATTCTCCTGAGGACCTTCAGTATCCCTTGTGTGGTATGAATGATACCTACACATATATGAAGGAAAAAAGTGGAAATTTTAAGGGCTCATTTTTCTTTGTTAGACACAATCTTAATGAGAACTAACAGACAACACTGCCAAGGAAAGTACTATAGGGGATGTTATTAGTAGTAAATGTATGACACATATATGATGATACACGGCAGAAAATCAACTTCTGCTGAATGTTTCAAGAATGTGTCCAAATGTGGCAGCATGCTCTAAGTTTGTAGTTGACTGGGTTCTTTTTTCAGTTTTTAATAATACCAGTTAGGCATCCCATTTAGCTTTTTGCTTCTAATTAACCCATCTCTGCCTTTGTTTTGACAGTAGCAGCAGTGGCCACCCCATCTCATGTATCTTGTCACAAAAGCCAGTGCCATTTGGAGCCCAGCAAAATGCTCACTGGTTTTGGCTAACACTGACAGCAACAAGGAGTCAGAGTCTGCCTTCATGTGTGTGTAAAGGCAGAAAGGTCTGCCCCTGGGATTAGACAGTGATCATGGCGTGACAACCACCATTAGTACTAAGGCAATTCTTCTATTTCACATGCACCCTCAGAATGAATGCAAACACAAACAACGCCTAAAACTGCAGCAACGTAGTGAACTGGTCAGGTTGATATATATATAGGTTCATATCATAATGTAGCTCAAAGAAAATGGGGCATAGACAGGAGGACACAGTATGCACGCATAGTGTGTCTTTGTCTCTTCCTAAAGGGGTATTCATAAAAAAGCCAATAATGAAAAAAGTGTTGGGCGACTGAATTCACTTAATGACTGCAGTCAACATCGGCCCTTTTTCTTTAATACACCGGTTTCTTGCAGGTCTTCAAATGTGTGACATGAGATTACCAAGCTCAGTGGTGGTCCAGACAGTTTCTGATTTGGAGCAATTTTTGGAGCAGGAAAAAAGCTTATTAGGAGCAGATTTGTAGCAGAAGTAACTGTGCTTAGGAGCAGCTTTGGGGCCTGAAAAAATTGTGTTTCGGAGCACGTTCGGAGCTGAAAAAGAATGGAGTTTGGGATCACTGGGAGTATTACAGTAGTAAGTCTGCAACTATTTAGAGCATATTCTTATTAATGAGCAACCACGAAATGCAGCTCTAACCTAAACAAGAAGACAAGACCAACAGCCAGAGAGCAGCCACTAATTAGGCTGTTTACACGAAATAATATCAAATGCCGGCTTCACTGCAACACATAAGATATGCATTGTGCTGAAGCATCAGCAACAAGTCAAGCATAGTATATACGGTTTGTACGAGTGACAGGCGTCAAAATGTCATTCCCTCCTAGTTTCCGAGAAGTGAAGGGGTGGTCGCCACTACAGACCCCCTTTACCCCACCTAGCCTTTATCACACCTTGAATTTACCGCTTGCAGGAGTTCTCCAACTGGGTTCCGTTAAAGTAGTATTAGGGGTCCTGCAAGTGCTGAGAACTAACTCGATAACATACCGTTTATTTGCCCCTAATTTACACAGTTTATCACTTCGAGACACAAACTTGCATTGCCCTTCTGATTTAAAGACGAAGCCATTGCAAGCCGGATCCACACTACCGCAGTCTGTGAACATGGATGAATTCATGCGCTAGCGGCGCTCCAGATTCGTCATTGCGCCGAACTGTGTGATTAGCGGACATAGGAACGCCACACTGAGCACACTATCAAGCCTGATTTGTAAGAAGTGCCCGGGTGGGAAACAGAAAGTTTTGCAGTATGAGAGTGACTTGTTTCGCAATGAAGGTACGCGACAAGCGCTACGATGCACGCGAGCGGCAGCAGCAAGACTTCTTGCCCGACGTGTGCTCGCGAAACGATAATGACATGGAGCACTTCATTGTGCGAGATATATAACTCTTGTATGTTCGAATATTAATTTGCGTGAGTACGTCTCGTAGTTTTGACACGTAAAATGCCAGAAATTATTATGCGTGAAGAACCCGTTTACAACGCACAGTGCCTAAAACACTACAGCCGCATGGCCCGTGTGCAGGATAAGCATAAGGGCTTGGTTAAAAAATCATTTGTTCACGTATTATTGACAGTTCATCAATAATAGCGATGAGTTTCCAGACAATAGACAAAATGGCGAGCCATCAATAACGGAAATCGCACGCACATATTTATTTTGGTTAGGACAATTATAACGAGGAAACACACATCGGCGGAAAGAGGGAAAGTGGGTTCCGTGGCATCATGCAAAAGCTATGTGTATTTGGTGCCAAACTAAGAATATTTTGAGCCATAAACGCTGCACTGCCATTTAAGCAGGCGAAAATTAAACTTTGGTGCAATTGGCGCAACATGCACTTAAATGGGTGCAGTGAGGTGCACAGAGGTCGAATTGTAGCAAAATGGCGCAAAGGCACAGTTGGTCCACCACTGCAAGCTGCACAATCCACTCACAGCTCACCAAAGGCCTTCAGCGAAGTGTGCACCCACCATGCTGTTGTCATGCTGTTGATCAGGTGGACACGAATAGCCACTGGGGGACTCTGGAGTGTCGTCCTGCCGAAGAAACTGCAGCTGCTGGTAGTGAGCCCACTTAGGCATGTAGCGGTCAAGTGGGTGCCCACCTTGTGCAGACTCCTTGATCTTGCGCACCTCGCGTTGGAACTGGGAGCGCAGATTGGCCCACTTGGACTTCACCATAGATTCTGCAGCGTGGGAAAGAAAGTTGCTGTGAGCCATTCAAATTTCCCAGAAGCTACTTAGTCTCACAGCCCCTGCGTACTGCTATGTGTCAAATAAACCTAGTTAAGTGAACGGAGATGACGTGAAATGAGTTCTCTGCATCCATGAACATTGCACACTGGCTCCTAAAGATGGCATCAGTGTGGCTTATGCAGCAGAAAGAACTGCTGCTATAGTTACTCTGCCTGAAAAATGCAGTGATGTAATAATTCCTAAGGCATATCAAGAATCCATGTCACTAACTAAAAACATGAAAACTAGCAAGTTGAGCCTACAGAAATAACCAGCACCTGCAGTTTAAGCAACTAAAAATGGCTAAAGAGCCTGCTGAATCCAGGCTATTATCATAAATATTGTCAGCATACTTTTGTGAATTCATATTAAAAGGGACACTGAAGGAAATGCCTAAACAAATTTTGCAATTTGTGAAGCAAGCTTTTAAGCTTGTTAATCTTCAAATTAAAAAAATTATTTAAATTACAAAAAAATGATCAACAGAAAAATAAATGAAAGCCACTTTAAAAAAATTTTACACTAGAAAAATATGGATTCACGGTTCATAGAAGTTTAAGAGAGGAATGTTCAAGCATATTCAAAGACTTTCAAGACCCTTTTCAAAGCTTTTCCAAAAGTGTAGAGTAGCATCCAATGTAGCACATGTTTACTGCACAGCAACGCTTCTAAAACACTACAGATAGCTTCACTGCATTAGAGACGCAAGAAGAGTTTGGAAATATTCGGCCTCGCTGGAACTTTCTAGCACTGGGTGACATTCTTAAGTTCACCTGCTTTACTTTTTCAAGCACTTCACAAACAAACATTGGCCAATGAACTACCCTTGTGTGCATACCTTGCTTGACAGAGAGAGAAAAATAAGGTGCAGAAGGTTTTGGTGTGAAGTCGTCACAAGATAAGCCAAGAGATGAACAGTATAAGAAAGCGAACTGAAGGATGAACAAAGGAAATGAATGACAGGATACGGCCTGAGAAAATTAGTGCGAACAGAGCAAATAAACCTGCACCAATCACTGTTGTCACTCTCTCCCACTAGTGTTCCAGTTCCACGCATGTGCTTGTACAGACTCTGAATTCTTATGCAGTCGAACCTGGATATACCGAACATGCGTAAGTGGAACCACTGTAAATATAGACGAGTAGCAGGCATGAATAAAAAATCTTCACTACTACTTTCATTGTCAACACTGTGCCTCTGCAAGTAAACTTATTCCAAACTGTGATGCAACCACTTATCATGTCATTGGAAACATACATGCTGACAAAACATCACTGTTGTTGCATATGCTGCGAAACAAGGCAGCAAATTGTAGGGGAGCTGCATGCCAGAAAGGATTAATGAGCAAGGTAATGTGAATCAAAATATAAACCAAGCACATTATTTGCACTCCATTATGATGAACTTGCTTTAATATCCTTCACTGCAACACAGGCGTGTAATGCTGTGGAGCAAGTAGCAAAAAAGCAGTTGTGCAGTGAAACATGCAGTCTGTGCCTTGCATCTCTAATAGAGAATTACCAATATATCAAACTAATTCATGAACCTCTCCACAAGTGATACATCCAAGTTCGTATGTAACCTTGTTTCTGAGATTGGCAGCTAGACCATTCCATGCTCAATGCTCATTCACAAGAAAAAGCTGGTCAGATAACCTTGAAACCCCTTCCGTGAGCTATTGCTTGAGAAATTCAAGCTCATGGGGAAAAAATAATTCCAGGTCTTCCAACGGCCTTGAAAGTATACCCTTTTATTTCAAGCGTTCTCAAGGCCCTGTATGCACCCTGTAAGATGGATGCATCACAAATATCAGCATTTTTCACACAAAACCCAAGAAATGTACACCATTACCACTCACCTGAAATGAAGAACACAAAAAACATTAACAAATACTGCCTGCCAAAACAAGGTGGGACAGAAACATCAGAATGTATGTGTGGTTCTGGTATTTGCTTCCAAGCCATCTGCTAAGGCGTTGTTCAAAGGCTATTAATTTTTTTTAATTTATGTGATTACTAATCACAGGGTAGTGCCAAGGTTCCTTCCGTTAGCGTAGGTCTAGGATGACCACCTATATCGCATTAAGGGCTATTGTCCCAGGTCCCCCCAAGAGATACAAAAATCTACAATAATTAACATTAAAAAAAAATCCCTAAAAACACTTCAGAAACATGCTTCTGACTCCTGTGCCACACGAGATGGTGCCACCGCCTCGCCAAAAGCACGATTGCTTCTCCCACTGGCGTTCTCTGGTATGGTATCTCTGGCACATTCGTCGCTACATCTTTACAGGGGAAACAACCTGATGAAACTCGCTGCAGACAACACGTGTCTCAACTGCCTTAACAAAAAAGAAGTCGATAAACCGTAGCAAAAAGTAGCGCGCATGTTGCATACCCGAGTTTCCGAATATACCGAACAAAATTCTACCCGTGCCGGGGAAACCCTACATACTTACCTCAAACATTGACCACATCGATGGTTTGGTAAAAGACGCAGTGGGAACTCTACCGAAAGGGAACCTCTGGGTGCCCATGCTACGCACTTTTTCAGGTTTCACAGTAGAGGAGCTGCATTTAGCGAAGGATTTAGATACACCTATCGCTACACAAGAACAACATTTTTTATTATAATTTTACTGGTTAAGAATTCACAACACTGCTGTGTCCCCCTTTGCAATCAACGTGGAGTGATTTGACAGAAAAGAAAAGAAGGGTATGTGTCAAATCTTTGCTGACGTTAGGATGAATCATAGAGGTATTTGGCTTAACAAACGCTTAGCACTCAGTGATGCAAACAAATATTCCGCATTCGGTTTAATCAGTATGCTCTCTAGTGTGTGCAGCTTGTGATGAAAATTCGCCAGTGCATAATCATTGAGCTATACCTCTTAAAATGTGCACTTTCTTACCCAGCAAGATTGCAGTGGGTGTGACTGCTTGGTGTTTTTACAGTGGAGCTGTTAAGGCCAAGCTTAAACGTAGTCGATGTTCGCAGAATAGCGAAGCAGGTGTGTGTCACAGAAATCGGGCAAGCCCCTCACTACTCACCTATGGTTCACTAAAAATGAAGACGCGTCTATAACTAGCCTAGTGGGCATGTGCCAAGTAGCTCCTTGCATAGCATAGCCATGTATAGAATACTGCAAGGGGGGTGGGAATGGGAAGTGAGGGTGAGAAGGTCAGGGAAAAGAAGGGAGAGGGCAAAGGCATAGCATAGTGATATATAGTATAGCAAGGGGGTGGGAAAGAGAAGTGAGGGTGAGACGGGAAAGGATGAGAGGAAAGGGTTAGGCATAGCATAGCCATGGATAGTATAATTTAGCAAAGGGTGGGAAAGGGAAGTGAGGATGAAGAGGAGGAAGGGTATAACATAGCATAGCCGAGGCAAGTGGCGGAGGGAGACTAGTTGGAGACATGCAGGTGGTCAAGCAGAGAGCAGGAGGGGGTAAGCGGAGAGGAGGAGCAGCGGTGCAGGTGGTAGAGTGGAGTTGGGTGTGGGAGAAGGCGATGTGCAGCTGCACCCAGTGCAGGCGGTGTTAAGTCAGTTCAGCACCTCCTCTATCTTTCTGTGCCTGGGCGAAGGAGAGGAGAGCAATGGGAACTGGCTGTCAGTGTTGGTGAGGGTTTTAGCTGCGACACGCCGCCACCGGAGTAGACCCGCCGTCACGCCGTTGAACGTGGAAACACAGGCTGTGGCTGCACTCGCAGCTGTTATAATGTTAAGTTTTCAGTGTATTCATGCGGTTTGAAGTATAATGAAAACTTATATAAACAAGAATCCTGAAGCACTTAATGCTCTGGGTAACCAGCCCATATTAAAGGCATGTGTCGTTCGTGGCTATTTGATCGAGGCGCTTGCGCGTCGTATGCTATGCCGATATGAGAGTGCATGCCAATGATGCGGAGAAAATTGTTCCGTCACCGTTATGTCCGCTTGACTGAGAGTCGGTTTTCGACTGTCTAGAGCAGGGGTCTCAAGCTCACCTCAGCCAGCGGGCCGCAGTCATACAATTTGATGCCGCAAGGGCCGGGACAGTGAAGGAGGTAAAACCGGGGGATGGGGGGAAGTGGGGGGGGGGGGGGGGGGTTTGTACAAATTGTCAGCAAACGTTGCCATTTGAAAGAAAACCTTCCTCATATCGTGTATACCGGTCATTTCTGAAGCAGATTTGGTGCCAGGATTCTACATATCGATGCCGATCTCAAAAATGACTAAAATCTGGATGCCAATACTGAAATACAGTTTTTGTTTCACACCGCACGGCTATATGCTTCAAGACAGAGCGACCACATGGTGTGCCTCACGAAAACAATGCTTTAGACCTGTGTAGATGACGAACATACCAATTCAGTAAAGTTTTAAAAATGTGGGGCGAAGAGAATCGTGTGGGCCGCAGGCCGCAAGAAAGAGGCTCGCGGGCCGCGTGTTTGAGACACCTGGTCTAGAGTCTACTTGTGAAAGCAGTGTTTGCCAGTAGCTAATACTGAAAGTTCGGGCGCTTTAAAGTTCCCCAATTCATGCTACCTCCTCCTGGTGTACCACACTCCATGCAAGCCTGGAGTTCAAGCGCTAAATAGCATGAAATGTCACTAGACTGCTTCAAAGGAATATACATCATCACCCGTTCTTTTCATAAAGCATTTGAGAATTACATATGCTGCCACCGAGAGGACGCAGCAGCTTGGTGCCAGAAAATGGGGAAATATGCCGTGAGATTCCATCATTTCAGAGCTTAATTAAAAGGAGTGAAATCATGGTGGTACGAAAAACAAACAAAAACAGCTGCATATGCCGCGAGCTTCCTGCAACACTGGCCGATATGTGCGAACAGATGCTGTTGTTTAAATCTAAAGTCGTAGTGTTGACTCTTAACATAGGCGTGAAAAATGCGGCCTGTTGTCAGTTTCTTGAGCTCCTTTGTGTATTTGCGATGGTCTGTAGTAGTCTCAGTATCTGCCTCCTCAGGTCTCTTTATTATCTCTTCCATTTGGTGTTTTCGGTAGTGTGCAAAGTAGAGGCCGAATGGCTGTCAACCTGGACCCAGACACTTTTGTCGCATGGGACACCCTGCTCAGTCTTGTGCACACATTCATTGTGACACTGTACAGAATCATTGTCGGTTGTATCGCCGGTAGCACATGTGGTGTCTACGGGCTCCGATTCATCAGCTCCGGGACCTAATGTCAGCGTTGCACATGGCGGCAATCGTGAGGCAGCGTTGCTACTCGTACATGCATTCGTTGACTATTCGGTCACAGCACTTGACAACTCAAAGATGGCGCGTTGGAACACGCAGCTCACTGTTGCCAGACGCCCAAGTTATTTCTCATATTCTCTATCTTAGTACTGGTATTAAAGGGGTCATGAACAACTCCTCAGGCTTGGTGAAAAAAACACATCCTGCGGATAGCAGACACTGCTATGAACATCTCAGCCAAATCTTGCAGTCGTGTGTGGAAAAGAGAATTTACAAGCACAGCACAAAGTTCCCATCTTCTCAGGTGCCCTATTTTCATACAGAGGCCTTTCACCACTCTTTTCAGAGCTGCCTGCACCTGCTGTTTGACGTAGACCAGCAGATTTATTTATTTACTACAGATACTTTCAAGGCCCGAAGGCACAACAGATTGCGTTGGAGGTTAAGATGATCTGTATGGTTAGTAATAGTAATTTTCTGGTAAAGCTAGCAATCGTCAGCTAAAAGTCGGACAGTTGACAAAACACAAGTAGGAAGATCATTAATATAAATTAAGAAAAGCAACAGGCCGATAACAGACCCTTGTGGTACACCAGACGTTATAGTGGAGTTAGGTGAAGAAAAGTTGTTAGCTGTCACATACTGGCTATGGTTAGAGAGAAATTCCTCAATCCATGCTAGTGCACTTGGGGTCAATGTTGAGCTCATTAAGTTTGAAAAAAAGTAGTTCATGCGAGAGAAGTATATGCAGTCAGTATCAAATTCAAGGTCTGAGTTAATAAAGAAGTCGTTAGTAAAGCATAGCAACTGCGTTTCACATGCCACTGATTTACGAAATCCCATGCTGATAAGTACTAAAAAGGAATTCGATTCAAGAAATTCACTGAGGTGCGAGTATATTACATGTTCTAAGATTTTTACTGGGATGGATGTTAATCATATCGGACGGTAGTTATTAGGGGAATGTAAATCGCCAGATTTATGCACAGGGACCACTTTCCCAGCCTTCCAGTCAGATGGTAGTGTGGACGTCTGTAGTGCCTGTTCAAAAAGTTTTGAGACAGCGTGCTACTGGCGAATAGGAAACTTGCAATGAGCCAGTGGCACCGCGGTGCGGAAGTGAACAAATGGCATGCTTTTGCTCACTTCCGCCGGCCCATGAGTGGAGTTGTGTGAGGTTAGGGGAGATTTGCAATGCCACATATGGAGTACTGCATCTTAGACTGAATTAATAACTATAAGAACTGCCCACCTGAATCAAATTTTTCAGTTTTCCAGCGCGACTATGCTTTAGAGACCAGCTGGGACGCTGAATTCGCAGCGCACGCACGATGTGTGGAGCAAGTGATATCTTAGGAGTGTTTACAAATTACAAGCAATAGCTCGTTCGCTGTGAATTTACGCTGCACGTAAGTTAATTTATGTTATTACAAAGCTAACGGAACCGAGTGGCAGCTGGCAAAGTGATCTCGAGGCTAACAGCGCGACTAACGGGGACGAAGAAAAGAAAGGGACACACGGCACAGTGTTGTGCCGTGTGTCCCCTTCCCTTCTCGAGAGCTCGAGTCCGAATTTCGTTCGCGGAAAGCAATCGACAGATTCAGCTTCTACCTCGTACGCTCCTGCTGTTTTTCCGACGACGTACCGCACTTCAATGAACTACGCTGTCCGTAAACGGGAACAGTGTAAGGAACCGGGAACAGTAAGGAACGTGTAAGTAATCTGCGATAGGAAACGCGAACTGTCAAACGACGCAGAAACTGCTTGATTTATTGCAATAATACAACGTGACGTTTCATGGTGTTTATGTTTTGGGTATTATGTTAGATTTAATTGCGTTATGCCACCATTTCATTCTGTAAATGCAGCAAGTTTCACTCTGCATGTTTAAATTTCGCGCGCTAGGCACATCGGTCGATTGCAGCCGGTCGCTCTCTTAGTGAAGACATCGTGAAAATAACTAAGGTTCCCCCCTTTGCTTTCCGGTGCAGACGACACACTGCCTCATTCCAGTACATCACAACATCAACAATACAAGAACAGCACTGGCCGCGCGTTCGTACACTGATTTGAAAGCTTGTTCCGAAGCCAGTTCGAATCCCGCGGTTTCTAGGCCTTGCAACGGAAAACTATTGCGGCTGTCAACAGATGCCGCCACCGCACCGTCATGCGCCTGCCGATATGCGCTCGAATTGTTTTGCGCTTGTCCACACATAGAAAAGAGGACCACCACAGTTCACTACCGCGGACGCGTGTCCTCACCTGTGAAACCGTGTCCCAATTGTTCGGTGATTTCTCGCATTGCCATCTCCTTGACATGCCTGTTGTGATAATGAATGTCTTTGGAGTTCCACAGGCACGGCCGTTCTTCGACGAGAGCGATCAGTTCCGATTCGATGTCGTGGGTGAACTCGACCATCGCGGATCATTAATCGCGACACCCTGGGTACCGCGGCTACGAGTCCCGCAAAGCAGCCAGAAAACGGCAGTAACGCCGAAAGCTATATACGGCGATTTAGTGAAAGGAAGACAAAACTCGACAGAATTACGCCGTCTTTGTGCCTCACTGTTGGCAGTGGCGATAACGATAGCAGCGTTTCGCTACGCATATACGCGTATCCACTACAGAAAACACGTTCGGCGCAGTATGCACGCACAGCCAATGTAGAATGCTCGTTAAAAAAAATAGGTATAAAACTAAAATATGCACGTTCGTGGGTCGGTTTTGAGGCAGAACAGCAGTATATTGCAACAACCGATGTTCCGAATCACGCACAATGCGTGTTTGACGCTGTCTGCGAGGTCGTATTGTGTGTCTGGCAACAGCGTCTGCCGACGTTGTCCGCCAGCTGTGTCCGCGTCGTCTGCTACGGAGGCGCGGTGGAACGCCTGCGTGCGTCAGCCGTGCGGTGCGTTGCTGCGGTGGCATCTCGCGTGCACTGCAAATTGTGTGGTTGTTCACCATCATTCAGCGTAATGTAGATTAATCACCCTCACGATGTCTTCTTCCATCGAAGCTTGTTATGAATTGCAGATTACGGTGGCGTCCTATCGACAAATCCGGCGCCGGCGAGTGTACAGAAATGCGGCCCTCGAAGGTGCGCCGATCACATGCGTGTCTGTATGCGCAGTTTTTCAATAACTGATGCTCTTGTCGGTGATCAGCCGTTTCTGATATGGCAATCTCGTCTATTATCGAGGTCACTTGCCATTTCACGCTGCCACATTCCTGGATATGGACGCATGACCTTCGTTGTTGCCTGTAGCAACTGAAATGTTCACTGCTAAGCATGTAGATGGAGGTTCCATTCTCGGCATGGAGGAAGGAAAAAGTTAGGAAGGACCATTGCGCAATCCGGTAGAAATAAATAAAGAAGGGAAGAGCGAAATAAAGAGGAAAAAAAAGTAGTCAGGCAATCACACGCCAAGCTTCGCTTGTCCCCATTTTCCCGGTAGGGGAAGGGCTCCTGGATTCAACTTTAATGTGAAATTTTTAGAAAACTTCATCAACGGAAGATCTAATTTCGAATGAAGAGCAATATGTAACGTCTGCAGAACTTTCAAGCAGTCCCGAACTATGGAAAATACTTATTTAATAGCAGCCAGTACTCATTAAGTGTGTTTTCTTCCCTATTGTAATCGATTTATATGTGTAATAAAAAAAAAGGGGGAGAAGTTTACACAGGCCGAGTAAAAGCTTAAGAAGGAGCGAAGCTGGTTGATCTCAAGGGGTTTAACGTGGCCTTCTTGGCTGATGCTAGGTCATTCATATTGGACTAGACAAAAGGTAGAGTCGAACCACAGCCTGTCACAGACCATGCAATTATGTCCAAACTCCAGCACCAGAACTAACGTGCAAAGCTGGTTGCGGCACCCCCGGTAGAAAAGCGGGCCTTTCGTCGCTCGTACTCGGCTCGCGCGGCGGGCAAACTCGGCGCGGCGGCTGCGCGGACTGTCTCCGCCGGTGGGCGCGGTTGATAAGCGACGGTGCGTCATAAGCAACGGCGCGGACTGTTTTTTGCGGACATCCGACGTTTTACCTTGGCGTTTTCTTGCATTTCGCTCCCGACAAAAACACAGCCGCCGTGGAATCGAACCCGCGTCCTCAAGTTTAGCAGTGATATACCCTGGTCGCTAAGCTGTTGGCACATTCTTTAGCTGATTCTGGACCTCTGCACGAGGAGATGAATAAGGAAGCTAAAGGTTTATAGATATATCTGTTTCAGCTCGTAAGCTTAGTGCAAAGCTGCCCAGCGTTGTTGTTTCTGTCTTCGATCATTTTTACTAAGTACCGTAATAGCTAGCGTACCATATGTTGTCTTCGCGTTTACCCTAAAAATGCAGATATTGGCTGTATACGTGCCTCTGCAGTTCGTTGGATTATTATTATTATTATTATTATTATTATTATTATTATTATTATTATTATTATTAAGCCAAATAAATATGACAAAGCTGTTAGAAATGTCTATGCCCGTATTATTTTTATTTCTTTTTGAATGTTCACTTTCTTTTGAAAGTGAACATTTCTTTTGTCAATGTTTACTTGTATATTTCTATCTGTATGTTATTTTTTTTTGGTTTTTTTCTTTTGACGATAAATAAATTCAATATCGGTCACCTTATGTGTGACAAAATGCATATATTCTTTCATGTCATGCGCACTATGTATTAGTACTTAGTATTTCGAATATAATGGTTACAGTGCAGCTATGTACTACTGTGATTATCGATGTGCTGATGTTATTACTGTTGAAAATTACTCAGTGTGTATCATGCTGTTATCGCTTTTTTTTTTTTTGCGTAGTATGTACGTATTCCTTCATCTTTGTACCCCCCACTCTTGCTTACAACCGTCTTAGGCTAGCAGTATTTTACAAATAAATAAAATAAATAAATGAGCTCCCCGACGGTGTTTTCACTGCAACCGCGAAACGTACTTTACGAAATAGGCTAAGGTCACATTAACTTTGAAAATCGACGAAAACCAGCCTTGAAAGACGCGTGCACAAGAAGCGAAAATTTTGACGAACACACACTCCGGGACTATCAACAGTTTAATGACTGTGTAATGTGTTCGTCAAAATTTCTCTTCTTGCGTACGCGTCTTTCAAGGCTGGGTTCGTCGATTTTCCCTACTATGTACCGACAGGTCTAGCCCCAGACTCGGTCAATTTAACGCTGCATCATTTATTCTACTATTTTGTGGAGTTGGCTTTATACCAGGTATAAACTGTTCAAATGTGCTCTATCAGTATCTCAATATATTTCCTACCGCTATAATAATCCTTTTGCTATGCTTGGTTCGATTCTTCTTCGATTCTTCTATGGGTTTAAATGTAGTGTAAATGAGAAGCTACATGTTTCTCTTTTATTTATTTTTTTTCGCTTTGGTTATTATAAGTAACGGTCTTTTCAGGATGCATGTATGTTTGTCATCTCTCGTTTGTCCATGTGTCGGGCCTTGTTCTCAAGCAGCCTTTTGGCTTTGACAGGCCTGTTATCTATAATGTATTACTCAAGATGACAATAAAGATTATTATTATTATTATTATTATTATTATTATTATTATTATTATTATTATTATTATTATTATTATTATTATTATTATTATTATTATTATTATTATTATTATTATTATTATTATTATTATTATTATTATTATTATAGTAGTAGTAGTAGTAGTAGTAGTAGTAGCAGTAACAGAAACAGCAATACAATTGTTCGTGTTGAAAAATATTGAGGAAAAATAAAAGCGCAGCTTGCACTAGTGGCGCAAGGCGGGAACCAACAGCGGAGCTAGTGTTCGAGCTAGCTTTCTCTAAGTTTTTGCTAGTTATGCCAAACTTTTCCTGAGATACTAAGTTATTGTGCTAAGTACGGTTAGGCTTGGCTATCTTTCTCCGGTTTCGGTCGGTTCCCCAAACAACGCACGTGTCACGTGGTATTGGCGGGAACATGTCACGTGACTAGCTGTTAGGTGATGTATATTAGTCACGTGACTAACTTTACGTTGTTCTTGGCGAGAACACGTCACGGGACCAGTTGCTACATGATTTTAGTCGCGTGACTAGATGTTTCGTGATTTTCGCCACGTTACTATAGCTGTTAGCTGATTCTTGGTGGCAACATGTCACGTGACCAATGGCTACGTGATCTTAGTCGCGTGAATAGATGTTACGTGATTTTTGCCACGTCACTAGCTGTTGCGTGGTTTTGGCGGGAACATGTCACCTGGCTAGATGTCACGACAGCTGGTCACATTCCACGTGACCAGCTGTCGCGGGATGTTACGTGATTTGGAGTCACGTGACTAGTTGTTACGTGATCTTAGTCACGTGACTAGTTCGTTCAGTTACATGATTTGAGAGACTTGACTAGTTGTTACGTGATTTTATTCACGTGTCTAGCTATTGTGTGTTTTTCGCGGGAACATGCCACGTGACTAGCTATTACGTGATTTTAGCCACGTGAGTAGTTGTTACGTGAACCAACTCAGTGTGTTTGCTCACTCTTCACTTGAATAAAAAAGAGTAAAACGAGGGTCACGGCACCCTGACTCTCTTCGGTTATTCATTTGACACCTTTTGGAAGGTATAGAAGCAGAAAAAGATAACGTATCTGCAAGAGTCAATTGACTCTCGTGAGGCGCGTTTCGATTGGCTTCCGTGTTGAAGACGCCGCCGTATACGTCATACATATCATGTGGCTGGCGTTCGTATACGCTATAGGAGCCGTGGCGCCGTCGGCGCGACGGCGTCTCCTCTGAAATTTTTCCTTTCTCTTGGAGTATGTTGCGTGTCTTGCAGTATTGTGTTCGAGAAGGCGTGCGCATCATTAGTTGCGGTCACGCCTTATCATACGCGGAGGTTCCTTTAGCACTCCTAGCTCCGTGCTCGAAGTGACGCTTGGGGGGGGGGGGGGGGGGCGCCATATTCATGGAGCTGCGGGCACTGACAACGTGCGTCTGTTAAAGGTGAGTGTACTGCTTACGTAGAGGTTATACATCTTTAGCTGGGCGTCTGCAGCAGCTCTGCGGAAGTAGGCTGCCAGCCATTCCCAATGGCAGCCTGCGTCCGCGGGGTGGCTGTGGATGCCCAACAAAAACTGTCTATAAACGAGTTGAGAGCGTTATGCGCGTTTTATTGCGATAGCAATTATATGGACACTCTCGGCTGGTTTTCGCCGTCGGCGTCGCCGTCATGTCCCGTATATGTATTTACCGAGCACCTCCACCAATTTGTTAAGGTGTTTATTTGCCGGCACTCAGCGATAATGCGTAATGGCGACAGCCACGGCCAGGCACGGACTCCCAGCGCGAGCGGCGTCCTCTTTGAAGATGACCCACTAGAAGGCGCTCGAGAGTATAACCCATTCCTAAGTTCCAAGGCTTCGCTACAGTATCTATATATTTATAAAAGCCACAAAGAAAAATAATTCAGAAAAATGCTTCCGACGCGCGGCATCGAACGAGGGACCTCTCGCTCTGCAGCGCTAACCGCTGAGCCATGAAAGCGCACGTCTTTCTGCGTTCAAACGGCGAGCTGTTTATATACAGCGAGTTTTCAGCGTGTTTTCAGCATTACCAGCGAGATGGCGCAAAGGGCGCGCTCGGCGGGGCCATAGCTCGGCGCCCCTCTCGTCGCGACGCCCGCGCTCATGCGCTCGCGCACTTTTCCCGTGGGGTGTAGACGCCCGTTCGCGCGCGCGCTTATCTCGCGGTGGGGGAGAATTGGGCTTTCGCCGGAACGATTGCGTTGTAGTTACCGAGCGCACGAAGGTCACTTCGCTCTCTGCAGTCCCCCCCCGTTTGCGAAAAGAACACACTTTTCAAACACAGCGAAGTAACAACTGTGACACTTGTTAGTTCGCGCTCGTCTGTACCTGTGAATACGTTTCGTGCGTCGTTTTTATTTGAGCAGCGCGTTAAGTGTAGAGCTGTGAACGTTGTTAGTTCTCTCTCGTCCTGTGCGTGTTGTTTTCGTGCGTCATGTGTGTTGAGCAGCGCGCTACACGTTTCGACCTGCTTGACATTCGTCGCTTGACATTCCAATTTGTTGCTATTGCATTCGTTGCTTCGCCTCGTGGAGAAACTGAATTTTTTGAGCAAGCTCCCGTAATATGAGCGATGCAATCAGTTGTCAAGGGCGATTGTTTGCTGATCGCAGATTGTCTTTTCACTGCTCAATGTTCATCTTGAAAGCAGCTGAGCAACACGAGTACGAAGAAATAAGCAACGGGACGGGCACTGACTCGCCAGTTAGCGTGAGGACGCGCGAGTCAGCACCCGTCACGTTTTCTTTTCCCCTCCTCATGTTGCTGCGCTGTTTTCAGGATGAATCCCAACGAAATTGCCCAAATCTCTGTTCTATGTACTGGTGAAGGTACATGATGTCGTTTTGAGATTCGCTTTTGTGCAAGTCCTAATAAAGTCTGCATCGATATTGAGTGTGCAGCGTGCGTCCGCGCGCGTGGAAACGTGAAAAAAAAAAGAAGTCTACGTGCAGAGCACTTAGACGAACTAAACATAATGCTTTTTGTTGATTTAAAGACGGTAGTTTGAGGTGCAGATATTGTACGATGCTTCCAGCACGTACGCTGCAGTCAGTTATTGGATTCGCCTCGCCAGGAAGGTGAAAAGCTCTAGACTACAATATCGACGGCGCGCTTTGTTGGGTCCACCGTCGTGCATTCCTTTCCCCTCGTTTCTGCTTGCTGTTTTTGTGGATTGCCTACATCTGCGATGACGTTCGGCGTTATAACAAAATCTAGTGAGTATACGTAAGTGTGGTAGATATTGTCACGCGCGTTTCTAATTTCACTTTTACTGTATTCGGTTTACGCCCACAAAGACTGTGAGCAAACCGCGCCTGCAGTGTTGAGAAGGTTCACGATTGTAGTAGATCATTTTGTTAAGATTGCGCGCGAGATGCGAACACTCAAGATTATTCCAGAGCTTGCGCGACGACCAGAGATAAGGCTAGAATGTTCGACGCATGATCTATAAAAGCCGGCGCGTTCCAACGATGATCAGTTGATCGACGGCCGACGCTCCGTTCGCCGCTATCTGTGCCAGTGTGTATTTCGTAATCTGACTTTACGTTTCACGGCCACAAGTTCGGCCAAATAAAGAGTTTCTTCTTTGACACGACGACTGTTGCCTTCGTCGACGTCACGACCACGTGACAATATGTACGGTAATTCTAGAATGTGACGTCCAACGTCAACGTTTACGGCATCCGCGCGCGCTGGGTGTCGTACCCGCGCTCGTACTCGCATGTGTTTATTTGAGTGTTTAAGGATGGGTTACGTTTGTGAATACGTGGTCAATAACCACTCACGGCGTGCCCCTGTGACTGCCAAAGGGTGCGCTTAGGTTACGGAACATGCCAGCGCAATGCCGGGCTTATTCTGGGGGCAAATTTTAAAGCGATTTCTCAGAAAAGAAGTACTTTCATTCGTGCATAGCCTGTGCCTCTTGCAAAACCAGATTCCCGCTTTCTTTTACGTGGAAATTTGCTTTCGTTGAGAAATTATTTAAAGCGATACCTCGCGTCATATGTGAGTACAGTAACGGTGTGTTGCATCGAGGGGTGGTTTTAAATTAAAAAAAAAAAAAAAGCTCACAGGATCCTTTACGCATTCACTAAGACGACCGAAGGCCAAAGCCATCTTTTTTTTCTCGGTCGATGTATTGATCCCGCCCCGGCACACTTCGAGAGCTTTCTGCACCTAGCGTGGTTTTGCACTGCCTCCAAAATCAGAGGCACCTCACCTGGTTTTGCATTGCCTCTGTGATTGGTCCACCTTTGACCAAAGCTACGATGTCATGTGATGACGACATCGCGTGACGTGACGTCATGATGACGTCACAAATTTTGGCGACCTGTGACGCCATCGTGACCTCATGTTATGACGCCATCACGTGATGATTTTCTTTGCATCACTCGTCCCCGACGCCGCAGGTCGCTGACGCGGACGGTCGAATTTCGCGTTTTGTGAGGCATCTAAGGCTTTCGCCTTGATAATCAGTCTGGGTGTGTTGGTTACTCCCAGAATCCCGGATCGCTTCTCCAGCCTCTTCACTCCAGTTGACAGCCCCATTCGTGGAAACGAAGGTGTCGCTATGCTGTGGCGCCTCACCACTCGTGATGGGAAAATCAACAGAGGCGTTCGACCTGTCAACGAGCATATTTGAATAGCGCAAAAAGACACAGGGACACAGGCGAGAAAGACGATACAGGCGCTTTCTCGCCTGTGTCCCTGTGTCTTTTTGCGCTATTCAAATATGCATTCCTACAAACTAGCTCGACTTTCCGTGCCACTGTCAACGAGGCAGTCGGTCTTATACGTTTCGTTTGGTTGGACAAGACGACGTAGGAAAAGAGGTGAGTGGTACCCACGCGAAGGAGCCTAAACCAATTTAGTTTGTTCTATAAAAGAGGCTCACGTCATCTTGTGCTGCAATTTTGTTTGCCAAGTGACATGTTACAAAAGCTACTCTTTGCAGGTTGTGTTTTACTCGATAACGGCAAGCACATTGTTCCCTGCCCAGTCTGTTTGCGTTTGTTGTTTTGTTGTGAGCCTTCATTATGTCTGTGTAGATCCCGATATTTTGTAGAGTTCTGCAAACTCTTACGACAATTGAATTTTCTCATTACAATATCACGTTCTGTCTTTCAGATACTATTTTTAACGGCTGCTCACGCTGAACAGGAGCGACAACATAGCAAGTCACAAGTCTGATGCCTCCAGCCGTCACCACTTTTTGATTTATCCCCAATAATAAGGAATAAATCTGGAAACATGATGCCGATTTCTGCAGGGTATTTTGCAGCACATGACACTGCACATCACAGTCACACATTTTAGTTGGCTATGCTCACACATGGATGTAAAAGCGGTCTGCCTAACCTGCTTAATTGAAAATCACAGACCATCTTTTTTCCTCTTCCTATATTACTCTGCTCGAAAAGCGCTGTTATTTGATGTGTTTTCTTAAAATAATGCTAAAATTGTTTTTTTTTTGTTTCTTTTTTGCAGTCACTGGGCACGACGGCAAGTATTATTGCACTTTCTTATAATGAATACTTCACTATTTCCAACAGTAGTCAATTACCTGTCCGAAATTGGCCTTGTCGAAAGGCTGTAATGATCGAATAAGTCATATAGGAAAAGCTGAACATACCTGACACCCTAATTGTAAATACTTTTATCAGGTTCACATGCACCGTTCTTATTTGTTTATATTCTTTTTTTCTCATTTTTTTTCTTCCCTTTCTTCTGAAATCTTTTAGTCCCCTTCCCCATCCCTATACAGAGTAGCATGTCAGCGCTATATAGACGCCGGCAAAAATCTCTGTTTTTCTAATAGAGTCTCTCTCTCTCTCCAACAGTAGTCGCGCGACACTAGAGCATGAGTCAACTGATCAACTTAAAATAGTTCTAGAGTAGCTTGGAGCCTCGGTGTGTGTCATTTGACCCACTTAGGAGTGTTACCAGCAAGGGTCATCAGACTCCCTTAGAAGTGGTAATGTGATCCTTCGGATAAGACTTTTTTCGCTCTTCCTAAGAGAGTCAAGGTACTCTCCTAGAGCGCACCAACTCTGTCACCAAGAGAGTTCACGTATCTCTTCAAAGAGAGTCGTATACGTGGCAAGTCAGAACTCTCCGAAAAGAGTTGCACATATTCTTTTTTTATTTTTCTTAGAGTGCTGTTTGCCTTTTTCACCATGCCAGCATTGTGAAAGTCAGTGTTGGCAGTCATCGAGTGAGACGTGCTCGTGTTTGCCTGTGCGCGCACATACCGTGCTGGTTTAATTATTCAGTACGCGAGTGTTTACTGTAGTACGCATACTGGGCCGACGGATCTACAAACCTTTTATATATATGCCACGCGCATTACTATCACTGTCAGGGCGGCTTTTGGGGCGAAAACCTTACTTTTCTTTTTTTAAAGAAACTAAACGCTCATAAGGTGACCGGCATTATTGATCCCAGCCGTCCAGCACCCTGAAGAAAAATATATATATGCGGAAAAAAAATATACAGGGTGTTTTTTTTTTAAGCAATACAGATTTTTCCTGAAAAAGCTATAATAGCTAGATACTTGTCGTCTTCGCAACCAATTTCTAGGCCGAGGCGGAAAGATTTTGCCACTAACTGGATCACTCAGAAATGATTAATTAACAAAAATTATTTAATTAACTTTTTAATTGTCAATTTTAGGACAGTTATTTATATGGCGAAGTTGTTCTACGTCACAATTTATGGCGAGCCTAGCTTTTAAAAAATCGAAAATATCGCTCGTAGTTTCAGAGATACGTCGTCGAATTTCCAGGCCGCGTTGCCGGAGAAACCGAAACTCAACGCGCCGGGTGCGCTGGTCCATGTGTTGCGTCACGCCGGAACACCCCATTGCGTAATTCGAATGATGGCGCGCCTCGCGAGAAACGATGTGTCGTCATGCCGACCAATGGTCCTTCGCGCGTGATGTGCGGTGGTTGTCTGATTCTTTGTACTTTTAAGTTCTGAAAGGTACAAGACTCGAATATTAAGTCGAAAGCTTTTAACGTCTCATACTAGCGAATGACCGGTGTCCAGACCCCCCGGCACGGTGCCAGCTGTGGCGTCTCCCCCCTCACGCGGGAGGATAAGTGAACCTTATAAGCGCTGAAACGCGGACAGTGATGCCAATTTAGCGGATTTTCCGCTAAATCTGGCGGATTTTATTTTACTCTGACAGGAAAAAACTTAGTCTAGCGGCTAGCGGATTTTTTGACGGACTATTTTCACACTTGGCGGATTTCTGGCGGATGCACCGATTCAAAATCGTCGTGCAAAGAGTTCTCTAAAAATGCAGAAATTGTTTAACTTCACCATGGTAGGAGGGCTCCTGGTCACTTGCTGGCGCTTATCTCAGACAAACAAATCGGTGAGGCTTCAAAGCGGCGATTGCTTTCTAGGCAAGACAAAACGGACGAGCTGTGATGCACGCAAGGCGTTAGGGAGCCTACATGACCGGCCGTTTTAGGGTGATGTCAGCCTTTGACCCACTACATGCCGCCAACGCACCGCCGCCCGCCAAAACACAATGTTGCCAGACAGCGGCGCCGCGCTATCGTGCCATCTTGGTGCCCGCACTGCGTCTACGCCCGGTTCCGTTTAATCATCGACAATACGGCGCCGAACGTAGCGATAGCGTGTTAAACGCTGCCGGTGAAGCCTGAGAATGCCTGATTGCTGCGTACCGCTGTGCACTAACCACAACAGAAAGGGCTTGCGAATGTTCCGCTTCCAGCGAGCCCGGGCCGACGGCTACTTTGGCTCGCTCAAATAAATCGAGACGGCTGGGAGCCCACCAGTGCGTCTCGTATTTGCTCTGTGAGTACTGCGCATTTCGTTCACTGTTTTTTGCTGCAGGACATGTTATATGTGTTTCACGCTGTTCGCGAATGCATAGACAACCGAAGTTGTCGTTGCTGCGTTCACGCATTGCGAGTAGGCAGCCCTACATACGGGACGCGTCCGCGCGTCCACACGGAGACGCGCTCGCTGGTAGTGAGCTGTTGCCTCCCTTGCGTGAGCTCGCGTCAGCGTCGCTCAGCGTTACGTCGCAAGAGCTCAGGGGAGCGGCGGTTGGGACCAAAATGGCGGCGCACAGAAAACTATGCTAGATTTGGTGGAAGCTGGCAACAGCGTGCCCCATTACCCGCTGGTTTTGACTGAGTTTCTTGAAGGCACTTTTTGAAGATGTCTCCACCCTAAAACGGCCGGTCATCTAGGCTCCCTACAAGGCGTGAACTAAGCGCGCCCCCTGCCGCTTGCGGTGCAAACAGCAAGCCCGCGGCCGGCGGGAAGCGAGGCGATTGGCGAAGCAGCCACCCCTTTCTTGTTTTTTATTGCGATAGCAATTATATGGACACTCGCGGCTGGTTTTCGCCGTCGGCGTCGGCGTCATTCGCCGTATATGTATATGTATATATATAACCGGGCCCGCCCGTCGTTCGTGAGCGTGAAAAGACGCGAGGGGGGGGGTCCCTCGAGCGACCTTCGATTTTACGAGCGGGGGCGCGCGCGTTATCTCCCCTTCTCGGCGGCCGACAGCGGGCGGGGGGGGGGGGGGCGACGTTCGATTTTACGAGCGCGGGCGCGGGCGCGCGCTTTATCTCCCCTTCTCATCTCCCCTTCTCGGCGGCCGGGCCGGCGTACCCTTCTACGTGCTGCGCTTTCAACGCGAAGAGAATTCTCTTAAACAAGCGTTTTCTAGAGTTGCGTGAGATCGGATCCAAAAAGAGTTAGCTGCCAGCCTCACTTCGTATAACATTACAATTTTTTGCTATCGCATTCATTGCTTCACCCTTGCGGTGAAACTGTGACTTTTTGAGTTTGAAGTTTCCGAGAAGAAATGAACGACGTCAGACTGCTTTTTGTCGAAAAACAGTTCTGTAACCTGTTTCTGCTTCCTCTTGAGTTATGCCGAAAGTGGTATATTCGCAGAATTGCACGACGGAGTAATTGAAGGATCCCTTGCTCAGCAAATGACTGCAATGATAAGCGCCTGGTGACGAAAAAAAATGCCCCCCACCTCCCCGAAGGGAATCGTGAGGAAATGCGAATGCATTTCTTGCGCCGAGAGATTTCGCCTTCACCGACTTCTGCCATCGCCTTGAGAGGTGCCCACCCAGCGAACGGTCGAGAGTGAGGCGCGAGCGGACGGGAGAGTGGGGCGCAGGGAGGAGAGAGAGCGAACGGCGAGAGAAGGAGCGGCGAAGCACTGCACCTACCCTCTCCTACACTCTCTCGCACCACATGCTCCGGTTGCTAGGGGCGAGGATAAGCGCGCGCGCCCGCAGCTGTTGCTATGGGAGAGGGAGTGAGAGCGGAGAGATAACACCTGCCGGCGCGCGGACGCCGCCGCGGACAACACCGGACGCCTCACATAGCCCGACTAAGAAATGCATTCGCATTTAAAACAAGTTGCGGCGTGCAAGCACTGCGGCTCTCAACTTGGCAGCAGATATTCGGGCCTGAAAGCTGATGCGATCAGCACGAAGCGTAGGGAACTGGCTGGCAGTTCTTCGATCCAGAAGCAACTGGGATTCACTACAGAAATCCAAGTCCAACCAGGGAATGCCGCTGAGAGCAGAACTGCTCTATTTTTCGCCGAGCATTGTTCAATTTTGACTGCCGATCACTTTTGCCAACTCTATCAGAAGTCGTTCCCTGACAGCGAAGCTACAAGAGCGTATCAAATGCGCCGCTCCAAATGCGCCTCCGTTATTGAAAACGTTCTTGGCCCACACTTCAAGGCGGATATGGCACAGAACATTAGGGAGAGCTATTACACCTTGATCATTGATGAGTCGACCGACGGAAGGGTCATAAAATTCCTTGCGATTTCTATCATCTATCACAGCGTCCCCAAGCAACCATCGTACCGCATTCCTTAATTTAAGCGCCTTGGAAGTTTCACAGATGAAACTTTTAGACTCATCTGTCGTGAGGTTGACGACAACCGCAGTACTGAAGCTTCTAGTATTCTAATTACACTCTTTGAAAGACTCTTTATTTCAGCTCTCATAGTTTTGGGAAGCTTTTAAGAATGATAAAGGTTTTTGTCATACTAAATTTTATTGTTTTTTAAATAAAATAGGTCCTAGCGGGAAATTTAGCGGATACGTTTTAGAATCTAGCGGAATCTAGCGGACTTCTTCTTGCTTTTTAGCGGAATTCTGAAGCCCAGTGATGGCAACACTGAACGCGGATGGCGTCTGCACGATGCGCAAGGCGCGAGAATACGAACGCATGCGAAACGGAGGCAGGTTAGTCTCGCGTCTCGCTGCGATTCGCATTAAAAGTTAAAAAAGAAAACACGCACACATTGCGTTGCGGCATGACGCAACACACGGACCGCCCTTCCGGCGCACCGGGTGCGTTGAGTTTCGGTTTCTCCGGCATCGCGGCCTGGAAATTCGACGATGTATCTCTGAAACTACGCGCGATATTTTCGATTTTTAAAAGCTAGGCTCGCCATAAATTGTGACGTAGAACAACTTCGCCATATAAATAACTGTCCTAAAATTGATAATTAGAAAGTTAATTAAATAATTTTTGGTTAATTAATCATTTCTGAGTGATCCAATTAGTGGCGAAATCTTTCCGCCTCAGCCTAGAAATTGGTTGCGAAGACGACAAGTGCCCTAACTATTATAGCCTTTTCAGGAAAAATCTGTATTGCTTAAAAAAAACACCCTGTATATTTCGGGCTTACTGATGCTCCTAGCTCCCCTCGTAGCGCAAGAATTTTTCTTTTAAGCCGCTTCACATGAAAAGACATTTGGCAAAGCTTGTAATAGGCCTTCTAAAAAACCACCTTTTTATGCCAACGGTTGTCGAAATACACATATAAACGGACTGGTATTTCTTTGTATAAATAGATAAGTGATGCAGCACATATACGCTATGCACGGCCTCCGACATTCAGAGGCTAACGTCACGACGCACTGACATACGTCATCTCGATGTCACCTGCTGGGCATGCAGCGTACAATAGCCTGGTACAACTTAAAAAAGTCCGGAGAGGCCCCGCCCAGACGACCGAAGCATGACAGCCGGTCGCCTCGGCCGCTAAAGAAATAGTCCCGCTTATGCACTCGGCAATGTTCTCCGAAGGCGGGGTCACCGGCCGTCAGGTTCATGACGTCACTCAGGAGTGCGCACCCATTGGTGCAGGCTTGTGTGCATCCGCCTTTGAGGAGGGAATTCTGCGGACTTCTAAAGTTGTATCCGACCACAGCATTACCAAAACGCATGCCTTGGCCAATTGTGTCATTTCGGTCCGCCGAAGGTACTCAAAATTAAGCGTGCCTCATTTCCTACGTATCGTCGTTCGTATCGAAGCTCCACAGCGTATAGCGACGAGCAAATGTAAATCTGTTTGAAAAAAATTCAAGGTATTTCACGCTTTCACCGTTCCCCGCCTTTAGATTTCTGGATGCACGATGAACGTTATCTATTATAAAAGAAAGTTTAATGTTTTCCTTCGCACCACACGATTTGTAGAAGGCAAGAGCGCGGGGCGAAGGGCAAGCATGCGATGCGCCACCCCAAGGCGCCTTTTCCCTTGAAAGTACATCCCGACTAGCTTTCACATCAACATTTATTTTATCCCAATACCGACTCTCCACATTTTTGGGTTCACTTTACGGTACGCCTCCTGAAACTTTCTTTATTGTGAGGGGTCGGGGTCACGAGAGAAAATTTCCACCCTTTTTCCTCAAACTCGCTTGAATCTGCCACGGTCCAGGAGTCCCTTCAGTATCCATCGTTATCTTTCATTTGATATTATCCCCCCGCCCCTCCCTCTGCCTACGTTATGGGTAGACTCCACAGCCTGCCTCCTTAACCTTCTGTTGCCACGGGGGTAAGAGGGTATCGTTGGCGGGAATTCATCTCCCTGTCTTGGCTAAATCAATGGCGTAATGCTGTACATTTTGTTAAGTTATATAGTACTATTGCGCTATGGCGTTGAACTGAGCACGAAGTCGCCAGTTCAAATCCGGCCACATTCCGATATGAGCACAATGCCCGCTCCTGTGTTGTGCGCCATGCACCCTAAAGAGCTGCAGGTGGTCACAATCATTCCGTATCGCTTCATTATGGCATCCCTCATAATCAACTGCGAAACAAAATGGATAGGTGGACTAGTTGGCGTTGCATATTCACAGAAAAGTTATAGCGATACTATAAAAAATACAGGACGAAGAAGGTGTGGTCAGAGCTTGTGGTTCGTGTATAACTACTCCTTCCGCTGTCTTTCTACATGCGCTCTAATTGTTCTACGAATAACTGACTCTGCAGTTTCGGGAAATTGTACTCCTAAATGTAACTGTAAGCAATTTCTCTGTCATTGCATGGGCTGATCACCCAGACGTCTTTCGGGACTTGAACGATTGCTAGGGAATGTCTGAAAACGCGTGGACTTGGCCTCAGCACGTCATATCAAGGCAGAAAATTAAGTCAATGTTGAAATCCATTGGGACGTAAGGCTGCATTGTGAAGGCTAATAGACATTAGCTTGTGTACGAACGAGCTTTGAAGGCAAAATTATTATATGGTCATGCGGTGTAAGAGGAGCTGTGCCACCGCACTGCGATAATATAAAGAGTCGAAGACAAGAGATCAGAGAATACGGCATGGATGTAGGATGTGACATAGGCTCTTTATTTTGGGTCGGAGAGAGAAGGCGAAAGTTTCAATACTGCCTCACATAAACAGCCACTGATGAAAGACATGGAGAAGCTGTCCTCGTTGTAGGTACAGTGACATTGCAGCGAGTGGTATACATAAACTCGCAGAGTTTATTTTAGCAGTCGGATAAGTCATACTGAAGATAGGGATATATGTACAGTCACAAGAGGAAAAAGATGAGCACAAGCGACCGTTCCAGACAACTGTTCTCTTGCGCTAATATTTTTCTACGGTGTCCATACATTATATTTGCCGTCAGTACCGTCGACACATCGCGTAGGCTCTGTCGCGATGCACATGCAGAGGTGAGACGCATGGCGGGCACACGTAACGTCTCCCGGAAAGAACAATGCCTGAGCGCTTCGAACATGACGCCACGCGGTTTTTTTTTTTTTTGTATTCACAGCAATGGTCTTCCTGGAAGACTTTACAGTTAGAGAGCGCGGGTCCTGTCACCTATATAGGTGCCGGCTTGCAAGGCGACGCGAGCAACGTTGAAATGTCAATCGTGAAGAATGAGTGTTTCAGCAAAGGGCGACAGAGAAGAAAAGGGAGGATATATGCGTTGCCCGTTCACCTATCAAGGACAAAAAGCTTGATCTTTGCTTAACACATTGCAATTATGCGACTGCGTTGCCTTAGTTTTACGCTAGACTGAGAAAAAAGAAAAGAAACATAGCGGGCCGTCAGTACTACCAGGTACTGCGCGGTATAGAAGCCGGGACGTTAGCATAGTCTGCAGTCATAAGACGCCTCTCTATCGACCATGTCGACGGCACAAATTTGAGCTCCGGTTTCGGATCGCGTCTCAGAAAAAGTGGTTCAGCGCGGCGTTCCTCTGTCTCTGTTACCCATTAGAGCACGTACGTCACGTGCAGTGCCCCTGTGCTTGGCTGGAGGCACAATGATACGCGCATTTACAATATTGCGCCCCGCACAGGCACCACACCGCCGACGCGGTGGCAAAAGTCCCCGCGACTCGGCGCGGAAGCCCCACGTGGGCTGCCGCGCCGTAGTTCGGCCACACCATGTCCCCGGGTTCAGTGCTTGAGGCCTCCGAAGCCGTATCCTCCTCCGTAGCCACCTCCGTATCCGCCGTGTCCGTAGTGTCCGCCGACGAGGTGCGCGCCCCTGTGGAGTTTGTTGACGTGGTGCACGGTCTTCACCAAGAACGAGGGTCCCGGGACGGTCTTGTGGTAGCCGTGGCCGCCCTCGAAGCCGCCGAAGCCGCCACCGTATCCACCATAGCCTCCGAAGCCACCGTAGCCACCGAAGTGGCCGGCCATGGCGACGGCGACGCAGGCGCACAGCAGAAGGGCGATGAGCTGTGAACACAAAACACAAGTTGAACGAACGAATTTACATCGCCAAGCGTGGATACGAAGACAGAACAGTGACGCCATGCTGAAATGTCGTGTCGTTTAATTCTGTCTGTGAATGATGCCTTGGACGCGAGCGCGACTGGTCTCTGTCAGTCCAATTTCCCGATAAGCGAATATGTTTTGTCCTGCGTAGTTAAATAACGCTGGTTTTCTTATTGGGCAGTGAAATCGTAAAATGCACGCGGCAGGCTTCGAATACATAGTGACTTTATTATCGATTACGGCATAAATAAATTATTAAAGGTTGGTTAGCGTTGTCCTGCGAGGAATATCTTTTATTCTGACATGCTCTGTTTTGCGGAATAAACTTAGGGGACTGGAAGTCTGCCAGAATTTTATGCATATATCCCATTTGCCGTGTGTTAACCGCATATGAGCAAACTCTTGTTGCCTACAGAATTCAGTAATGTAAGGATGGACAACATGGGCTTTACGTTCATGAAGTTTTCTTCCTCATAACGACGTCACCAGGATAGCTTCAGGCAATATCGTGAAGACACGCATCCCTTATTCACTCAACCACTGCTGCCTCAACTGACTGTCGCCAACAATAGCGTTATTTAAAGGACATGCAGTATATTTAGAGTCCTTCGCAGGATGTTTCCAATGAAATTTTGGGTGGTAGGAGCCGAATTCACAAAGATTTTCTTCTTAAGTATCGCTTTTCATTGGCGCGTTGTATTCGCTAATAACGTGTCTAAACTCGCAATTCACTGACACTTTCTCTTTCAAACGTAAGTACTTTGCTAGCGTAATAACATCTTTGTGAATATGCGGGATGCTTAGGTGCCTGGTCACGGGACACGAAAGGGCCTTACTAAATCACGTAAAGAGTAATTACGTGCTGTCAAAAGAACTGTTTTATGCACCAGGCGAAAATAAGTTTGTCATGAAGGTGAAAGCTAAGACTAAGCTTCCCTTTCTCGATGTTCGATACGACACACTGGCACGTGACGCGATATCACGGATTTCAAAGGGCATTCTGGTATTATACAGATGCCTAAGGGTTCTAAAAAAACTGTAGGTACGAGGCTTCGGATCTCTCAAAACGGAACGCTATACCGCTAAACAGTCAACTAGTGGCCCAGTAGACTCCGTCAAAGTCTGTGACGTCGCAGCTTGCTGGTGCGGGGACTTCAGCAAGATGTCGTCACCTGCCAATCGCTTTCGAGTCTATTCTGAGCTGTGAACACTTTCATAGCAAATAGAGTGGCCGTGTCGCTATTGCAGAAGCGCAATGTTCTTTTACTGCGGAGTGCCTCTTCCTGCAGTTAAACAACTGGATCTAAGGAGCAAAATTGTCTGGATTA
Source organism: Rhipicephalus appendiculatus (assembly GCA_030522465.1). Classification (NCBI taxonomy): domain Eukaryota; kingdom Metazoa; phylum Arthropoda; class Arachnida; order Ixodida; family Ixodidae; genus Rhipicephalus; species Rhipicephalus appendiculatus. The sequence continues at coordinate 572,124 of JALIZH010022193.1, read as the reverse complement.
CTCACGAAAATTCTTAGGTTCGTGGTGAAAAGAAAAACACGAAAGGGGACAAGTGGCGGAAAGAAACAATTGCCATTTTTTCCCATCTCTTGTCCGCTGCGCATTCCACCATGGAATATACCCACCACAGCCCGGTCGTACATCATGACTTCCGTTAGCGCCTGTCGCCTGCCTCACGTGCCCATTATGAAGAAAAAGGGAACGACAGGGAAAAGTACTTTATGCGGAAGAAATGGAACTCTCTATCACGTTTCATTCTGGGCATTTCCTGTCGCATTATTAGTACACCCCGACAGACTGCCTTCACTCGGCTTCGCGCACAGGTATATGGAGTTATCAGATATACTCTCTATCAGGAAGTGAAGGAACTCTCGAAGACGAGGCTAAATGCGGGACAAGCGGCGATAATTACTCCCGCATATAGTAATTGCCCCCCCCCCCCCCCCCCCCATTTCCGTTAAGTTCTTGCAGTGGATAACATTCGCGAGGATCAGTGTAATGATATATAATAATAGACCTTGTCCGCGGGGCTAGCTTCTGTTCCGTGTCTAAGGTGTGTAGGAAATCAGACTCGGATTTTTCCCGCATCCGGATGAACTGATAACCCATTCAGCCGTTCAACTGCAGAAGTTTTCGCGACTTGCGTGTAACGCCTGCGTAGGTAGTGGCGCTTGTGATATTGCGCCTGAATGTGCCCAGTGTACGCAAAACTCCGCGTACAGCACAAACGTGCATGAGGCTACGTATCGGGAATACCGTGCCTGCTTTAGATGCGCCATGTGCTAATGGCCACAGCGCGAGTGAAATGAGTCATCCAGGTCAGCTAAACGTTGCGATGAAGCTGAAATAGTTCGGTCGCGAAAATTTTGTTACTGAGAGACAGAAGGGAAGAGAAGAGAAAATATCGTCTTTCGTTGCCGAATTCGGCCAGCGATTATCAAAACCGGCCGTAAAATGTAAAATCCCTGCTCAGCGACCTTGCGATACTACAATGCTCAAAACGTAAAGAACCATGCATGCATTTACGCGTGTCATCTATACAAGCTGACACACTAGGGAAAGGAGGTGTGAGGTGTATTACGTAGATTTTTCATACATTATGACAAGAAATTTCAAGGCCCCGGATCGAATCTCGGCCGCATTTTCGATTGAAGCGAAAATGCTTGAGGCCTGTGTACTTCGATTTAGGTGCACTTTGAAGAAACCTAGGTGTTCGACATTTCCGGAGCCCTGCAGTACTATATGTGGCGTCTCTCATAATCATATCGCGGCTTTGGGACGTTAAACCTCAACCGTTATATATAAATTTGAAGAGCAGCTGAACTGAGAGACGAAAATAAAAGGCCGCTCAGCCTTGTCATGAGATCTTAGACCTGCCCCTTGTAAATATTCACACGGCCTTAGAACAAACACACGCCTTTTGATGCTATGGCGCATAGCTGCATTTCGATGAGGCAAGCGAAATGCAATCAGGCGCACTGCATACCCCGAGAGATGACTGACGTAATATTCCTTCGACGAAATGATTTCTCACTGTAGTCTGAATAATCTCGCTTGCAATCGAAAGGCTACGGTTGCAGTATGCGATGGGAATGTAACCTATCGGTTTGCGCTATTGCAATTACTTCTCTATTGCAAAATAAAGCGAACCTGAGTGTAATGTGAGGAAAAGTAACGCGGCACGAATCGCTTTCAGCCGAACCTCTCTGTAATCCAGAGGCACCCTCACTGCCTGGATATCATGTTTCATATGCTACATAATCTGATATAACCGTGTAGCACTACTGCTATTCCCTGACGCGATTAACTTGAGGCACGTGCGCAGTGTAGGCTGTGCTTGCGTATGGCGAGCCTCTCAGTAGTAAACCGAGTCTTATGGCACGCCCAACACATTATGATCTAGAGCGTCTTAAGCGCAAATGTCGCATGATGTGGTTGCTGAGTTCGCGGTTTCCATTCCGGCAGCGACGTCCGCATTTCCATGTCAGCGAAATGGTACAGCGCTCGTGTTCGTACTTTTACATTGGGGTGCACAGCAAACAACGCCTGATCGTCATATGAATCCGGCGTGCCCCACAATCATATCGTTATTTTGGCAGTTACAACTCCAGAATGCCGTTAATTTAACATAACGTGGCGACAGCGATGCAGCAATAGGCGAGAAAGCTTTGTTTGGCTGTTAGACAAGCTATGAGACAATTCTATCAGCAAAGTTAGCTTTAACAAGTATAACCCCACCAATATGAAAGCGAGGACACCGAACAGGGAGTCATGACCAGGGCGACGTTGTATAGTGCACCCAGCAACACCTAACCGATAAATGTATCTATAGGTGCACGCATGAAAATGAGCGGCAACACCGGACCTGCTTGCTTCCACACGTGAAGTTAGTCTGCGTGCCGCAAGCTAACTTCAGTACGTGTGGGAACAGGCCGATCGCAGTTGGCCGAACACGTGACGGTTCACGGGGACAAGCGCGACACACTTACCGAGGCGTTCATGGTGATTGTCGGTGTTTCGGTACGGACTAGCGCACTACTGCAAAATTAAAGCACTTGCACCGAGGACGGTCAGGCGATGAATGTCCGAGCCGGCCGCCGGCTCCTTATATATGAGTTTGAGACGGGAAGCATTTTTCGGCCAACGCGTCCATCGTGTGGACCGCAGTGGAAGCTGAGAGAGAGAGAGCGACGCACCAGGGAGGCGTGGCCGTTTTGCGAAAGGGTACGCGTTGTTGGATGCCGCATTCACTTCTTTTCCTTCCGACCCCTAAAAGCGAAGCGATAACGTTTTGGGTTCCGGTTGGCACGCTTGTAGCGTACTTTATTTTTTCCTTTTTATTATTATTACTCGCTTCGGCGCGTGCGAGGCTTTTTGGGCGCTTTCAGCGGCGGTGGCGTCCAGCTTTCCGCGTACAGCGGCCGGGCGCAATTATCTCGGCTCTGGTACGCGTAATCGCACGTACGTATAGTTATCGCGTTTCGCTCGCGCACTTTCCCGATGCCCAGAGCAGCCCGGGCCGCGCCGACAGAGGCGTCCACCGAAACCTGTCCGCACAGTCAAATCAAACGGGGCACGCTGCAGAAGACAGGGGCCTCCGTGTTTATAATTAGCGATCGCAACTTCTCAGTTCCTGTATTCCTCCTACTCGCCGGTCAACTTCGTCGTCGTCATCGATGGCGGCATCGTCGTTTTGTCGCTCGTCAAGTTCCTGAGTATATCGTGTATCGCCAAACAATGACTTCGATTTGGAGAGATCATTCAAACTTTTGGTCTGAGGGCCTGAAAACGAAGCTGAAGTTACCAGAGAATGGAACTGTCGGAAGTCAATGCGTGTACTCGCGGGGCATGGCTCCTACTCGTTCACACTTAAGGCTCGTTCACACCTGCGGCTAGCACCGCTCGAGCAACCAAATGAGTCGCAAAGCGACTATAGCCGCAAATGGCCGCTTCGGTCGCAAAGCGACTACTTTGGCTCAGTCGCTCGCTGCTCGATTTTTCAGTCGCGCGACTGCAGTCGCAAACCTCTGAAACAATGAGATGCGCAGGAACAGGACGTAAGCTTATTTTGAGGGGCAATAGCAATGCTAGCAGACGTGAATTCTGTGTGGCGACGGGCATAAGCCGCACGCAGATGTAAACATCGGTCGCCTTGAGTCGCTCTTTGGTCACCAGTCGCAAATTATCGCGCGACCGCTGCTAGTCGCAGGTGTGGACGATCCTTTAAAGAAGTACTGACACGATTTTGGAACATCTAAAAAGGGACATTTTTTGTTTCCTTGGTATGCAGTGTCAACGCTCTTCACACACCGGAGTAAGACAACACGTATAAAATATTTTATTTTGATTTTAAAGTTTTCGTCACTGAGAATCTGCAAGCCAGCCCTACTGCAATGGGCATTATTCCGACGTGTCAAGGCAGTTCCTGAGTTTGCGAGCTCTGCGTCCGGCATGCAGCCTAAATTGCAGAAATCACTGTCAGGGTCACTGGACGAAAATTCACTCACAGTTGTTTACGTGCACGACGAACAGATGACGAATTTGCCGCTAGTACGTCGCCAGTTGCTGTCTTCCCGTGACGTCACACTGCTCTGACACGTCACGGAGAAGCCGCCCCCTCGATACCGAAACCGAAATAGTTGTTTTATGGTAGCGGTATTAAAAAGCATATCCAGTGCATTCGCAAGCACTACGACGCTCTTTATAGGTTTCTCGACACCAGTACTTTTATTTACAGCAACAATCCGAAAATTTTAAAAATTCGTGTCAGTACGAATTTAAGGCTGGAACTGTTCATATGAGCAGGGGACAAATTCACGTATAGCTTTTGGTTCGCAAAGACGATTAGCTAGCCTGCCTTCGCTAATAATGTCCAGCATCAGGATTGGCTAACACTTTTTTCTTGCAAACAATATTAACTTAAGTCGCTTTCTTGTGGACGTCCCAGATCAGTGCAGCCAACCATTTCTTTCTGAAATACCCTTCGCGGCGGCTGAATAAAATACTTTATTTTACTCTGTGCAAACTCCCCCTTCCGTGCGGTTTACTTTACGCGTGAATCTTGTGTACCAATGGGTAATTACTGCTTTTAAAGTAAGAAGAACGTTTTTTTTTATTGATATTATATAAGAATGTGTTCGCGCAGAAATAAGGCGCTGTCGCCTCCAAAGCTCTTGAAGGTATTGAGCGTGACACAAGGAGCAACAGAGCGATTAAAAGAAAAAAAAATGTCAAGTAACGTGCTCACAGTAACATCAGGACATAACTGATGCATTGGACGTACAATGTACGATTTAAGTATGACCATGATGTGAAAGCATCATGGTCATACTTAAATGTCAGAAATGCAAGTAAATATGCCTCTAATAATGTCTCTAGCCAGTGGGCAGTGCATACATCATGCACATGAATCATCACATTTATACAGCATAACAGACGACACAACATAATACCTACGAAACACATATAACACGTTACCTTAATATAATAGGAACATAGTTACTTTAATAATTTCCGACAATGCCGCTTTCACCAAGAAAGCTTTTTAAGGCTTTTAAAGTGTGCGTCTGTAAGGCTGTGGTTGGCCACGGGCCCAGAAGTTTTTTTATACCGAACGGTCTATACGGTCTAATGCCATTAGTTCTGATTTAAGACGGCGTCTCGATATGTCCAAATGGGGGCCATCTGGGAGGACGTGGCATATATGTATGTCTACAAATCCACACATTCGCTTTCGGGAGTGTGTGTGCTGCCAATTCTGCGTAAAAATGTTTTGTTTGGGCAGGGCCTAGCCTTAACCAGTGCATAAGGGTTTCGATAGTTTTATCTAAAGATAACGTAACTTCAAGTTCAATGAGCGGGTCAATAAGATATAAATGAGGGCTGTCTGAGCTTTGATCAAGCGACGTATTTTTACACAGTTGAAAGAGAGATGTGGCCTTCGTAATGCTGCACAATCGATTTTTCGAAATTGGCAGAGAAACCACAGCACCTTTGCGATGTGCTTATCGTGCTGCTTTTTCATCTGCTGTGTTGCCAGGATTGTTGCAATGTTCAGGTATCCAAATGAATTTTATTTCATCTTTCGCTTTGCTTGACTTAGTGAAGTCTTTGTTTCGTATATCATACTATCACTGATTGCTTTCGATGTCTTTTTTTTTATTTTTTGCTGCAGAATGATGTTAGTGCTGCCTGTGAATCGGTGAAAACTACCCTTTTTCCCGCATCTTCTGCAGAGTTTATAAATTTTATAGCAGACAGAATAGCTAAGAGCTCAGCTTTGTGGATGATGTCGCGCGAGATAACTTAAATGATTCTTGTATATGGAAGTGTGGTATAATAAATGCTGAATTTGAAGATGTTTTGATGCTGCAGCCATCTGTATTAGACGTGTATGTGTCCTGCATACCACGTATATATCTGGCAAAGCGCTAGTTGTTGAACAGCTAGAATGAACATGTCTCTTTTTTATGGTTATATATGTACCGCCACTGACAATTCAATGTTTGGTAGTGTTAGCAGCCATGGAGAAAGTCAACTTCTGAGTTCCAAAATTCATTCTTTGACTTTATATGGAGCTTATTCGCAATTTATTGACGAGCATTTCTTCTACCGCTTTGTAATATCTCTTGAGCCAAAGGGTAGTTTAATGCTGCGTCTGCAGGCGAAAAAAAAAAAAAGCCGGTATGTTTATATAGTTTTCATGAATAGAAAGGGTGAATGGGGAGTCTCTGCTCTTACATGGCAGCTAAAAGTCACTTGCGGAATACATAAGCTTAAGCGCAGTCCTGTAGCTAAAAGCATAAGCGTGCGCCGGGTTCCCTTTCAGGAGGGGGGGGGGGGGGAAGGTTCATAGCAGCCCCTCCCCTCCCTACTAAGGTCAATGCACGGGGCAGACTTTGCCCCCCCTCCTCCCCCCCCTGCACAAGCCTATGAATAAAAGACTTTGAAGTCAATCTTTCGACGTGCGGTAAAGGCCATGTGGGATGGCCGCAGAGAATGCAATTTTAGTCGTAATAAAGCATTGTGAACAGTGAGCATGCATGATACCGATCCACCCCATGATGTGCCAGCAAGTGTGCGAAGCATATTCACTATTGCATTGACCACGTTTTATATATATATATATATATATATATATATATATATATATATATATATATATATATATATATATTTTAATACGAGGTGCCCAGCATGGGTGCCGATCAAGTGTTACGCCAAGAAATCGATGCAGCGTCACAATCAGTAATAGTTGTCCTTCCAAATTAAGATTTACGATTGAACGTTTTTAACTTCCTACGGGCGAGGACAACAGCTGTTTTTGAGTGGAATAGAACCATATCCCTCTCTCTTTGTTAAAAAGTGGCTGATGATATTTATTCCCTCTCGCAATGTCATGTGAATTATTTGAACATTAGTCCCAGATGTCCGAATGCACACACACACACACACACACACACACACACACACACACACACACACACACACACACACACACACACGCACACGCACGCACGCACGCACGCACGCACGCACGCACGCACACGCACGCACACACACGCACGCACACACACACACACACACACACACACACACACACACACACACACACACACACACACACACACACACACACACACACACACACACACACACACACACACACACACACACACACACACACACACACACACACACACACACACACACACACACACACACACACACGCACGCATATTAGTGTGTGTGCAGGGCTTCAGATACGTTATATGGACAATGTTGGTGTTAAATGCTATATATATCCCCAAGTACTAACCTCGATAATGCATTCTTCTTTCATACCGCCTTTCAGAAAGAAGTCGAAGATGCACTTCTTTGAGCACATTTAGTTATTTCATTTACTCTATACCTTGAAGCCTTTTACTCTATACCTTGAAGCCTATACCTTGAAGCTTTTTCCTAGTTCTCCGTAATGTCATTGTGTTCTTGCATTTCTTTTTTCCAATGCAGTTGCTTCGTGTGACAAATGTAAAACGTGGTGCTGGAGGCCTAGTCACGTGACTCGTAACGTCGCCTTTAGTCTCCTGCACCACGACAATCATGTATTGTCAAACAAATAGAAAAACAACAAAGGCTATATATATGTATGTATATAGGTACATATGTATATATGTATATATGTATATATGTATGTATATATAATGAGGGTTTGTGTGGAAAGTAATAGGTCTGATGTTTTCCCGCGAGAACGTGGTGAAAGACGGGTATGTTACTGCGCTGTTTGGATGGTGGAGGGGGGGGGGGGGGGTCTAAGCTATTAGCGCAACAGTAGCCTCCTGTAGCGTTCGCGGAGTGTACATCTAGTTTAAGGTGAATCTTTTTCATGGTGCCTTGTCATTTCGGCCATGTATCGTTTATTAGAGCTGCGTTGCGCGGTGAAGTTCTGCGTCAAACTGGGTAAAACTGCGAGTGAGACCTATTCCATGATCTAGACTGCTTATCGTAGTGCTGCTATGGGCAGAACAAGTGTTTCTGAGTAGAACGAAAATTTTCGGAATGGAAGAGAGCAAGTTGAATATGAGCAACGGTCTGGACGCCATTCAACGGCAAGAAATCACGACAATGCACCGAGCCGAACTACCTTTGTTGTCATGGACTTCCTGACCAAACATGGCACCACACGGCTTCCCCATTCACCCTATATACAGCACAGATGTCGCTAGTCCAAGCTTCTTCCTCTTCCACCCACTGAAAAGGGTCACCAAAGGATGGCCCCATGGCTCGGTCCAGGCCATTCAAGAGGTTGTCACGAGGGAGCTGAAGAACATTCCAGTTTAGGCGTTCTAGGGAACCTTCAGTGACTGACAGAGTTGCTGGGAACGCTGTGTCGATGCAGAATAACTTCTGCATGAGATATTTCAGCGATTGTGTCGTGTACTGTCTTGTTTTTTTCGTGTCCTTTTTTGCACTGACCGTCATGAGATGCAGAATGGGCATATTTTGAAATGTATGAAGTTGCACGGCCTAAATTGTCAATGAATTGCTTCTAAAAAAATCAGACCGACTACTTCCGGACAGACCATATATATATCTATATATATATATATACAGGAAAAAGTTATACGCCGCTTCTAAAAACTGTATATATATATATATATATATATATATATATATATATATATATATATATATATATATATATATATATATATGCAATCGAAAGTGAGAAAGACGGAGAGCGTGCGTGTTCGTATAATAAGAGAGCTTATACGACAACGTGGAGAGGGCAGCATTGTGAGATATTCTCAAGCATGAGGGCCGCTGTACGATGATTTCGCGCTGAAAGAGAGAGAGAAAGGTCAGTTTGACCTTGTTGTCGACTTGACCATGTTGTGTTTGCTGTCCAACGCTGGGCACAAGGAAGTCGGGAATAGAAAGTGAGGATTGTGGAATGAGTGAGACGGCACGTACTGACAGCGTCACTGTAGTCGGTCGCCGCGTTCGGTGGCTTTGAAAACTGCGCTAGGGCAAGATTACCTTTCTGGGCCATCGGCGGTTGTGGCCAGGGTCTAGCAATTTTCGTTACACTAAATGCTTCGCCTGAGTTCAGTCGGCTTAGTGCGGTCTGTGAAGAGGTACACTGTACGAGGGTGCACAACAGGTGTTCGACACCTTCTTCGTGATCTCATATGTGCCTCATATCGGTGTATCCGCCATTCCAATAAGTTACATATACATGTGCGCCAATTTCCCCGCTGAACCATTGCTGAAGGATATACACTAGTATAGGAACAAATAAGTGCGAATCGTATGGGAAGGCCGGGAACGCCAAGAAATGGCTGAAATTCACCAATGACTGAAGCCAGGAGGCGCTCTCTCTCTCTCCCGCTCTCTCCACTGCCGATGAAGCTTTTGTTAAAGGCGTGTAATGACGACTAGAGGACCGTGGTCGGTGGTAGGCAAATGGGTGTCATAGAGGATGCCTTGGTTGATATATGCGGACTTCTTAGTTGTACAAATGTATAATAAAAAAAAAGAAGAAAAAAAACTAACCAGCTCCGCTTCGCGGACACTGATGAAACAGCGAATCTGGTGGCGTTCCCTTCATCAGGCTATTGCATTTCTATGTTTGGCAAACCTTTCAGATATGTTGCATCATTGCTCTTTATTAAACGCTCTTTGTTAAACTTTGAGGTGGTAGTATAGCCACCACCTTTTATAACCACAAAGTATCACGTGACTGTTGTGTGAATATCGTAACGCGCACGGCATTTGTTGGGCTAACTGTTGCCTTCTTTCCTTTTAGTAGAAGTTGTGTGTAGTTGTATTTGCCAAATTTCTGCGGCACATACGCGCTTATGATGCTGATAATTTTCCGATAGGCCGCACATATTTCTGTGGCTCATACCCATTTGTTGGGCTAACTGTTGCCTTCAATTTTAGTGGACCAGTGGTGAGTAGTGGGACCTACCCAATGTCTGTGGCGCATACCCATTTATGATGCCCACCTGCGTCACCACGGAATCCCGGGCATGAAAGCCTTGACTAAGAACAGCTTGTCTGTTAATAATTCACAGATACTGCCAGATAGCTGTGGCAACAAAGCTGCATATCAAGGCTTCAATTAGAAAAAAAAAGGAATTATGAAATATCATTTGTGTTGAACATATTAGTACTGGTGTGATACCAATCAACAGAAAGACATATTCCCCTAGTCAAGCCGTATTTTGGAAAGGCGTACTCAAGCACCCACACAGATGATCTGAGAAAAAAAGGTTTAACGCAGTAGAGCAAAGATGAAGACGATGCACTTTTGGGGGGGCTAGAACCAATAGGAGGCGGTGCATGTGCAATGCTGGCGCTCGCCAGCACAGTTCTGTGTTTATAATCAGAGGTTTTGTCGAAGTTCGAAGATAGCGAAAAAAAAATAGCACAGCTTGCACTAAGTTGCTCAAGGCACAGCAGAGCTGGCGGGCTCACAGCTCGTCCCTGACTTCCAACCCCTCGCTATACTATTCTATATATGGTTATGCTTGCTCTGGTTAGTTTTTTTCATTAATAATTTTTTTTAGTCTGTGTCTTTCTATCTCTTTCTCTCTATGCCTCTAGGCAAACCTCGACCATAACAGCTCTGCTGTAAAACTCCTATAGCACGTATGTGCCACAGAAATTGAGCAATTATCTCCCTGTCCACCACACTGGTCCACTAAAAATTAACAAGGGAGCACACGGACGAGAAACACCGAATAAGGGCCGCACGTTGAAGCTTCTCTTGTCAACCATCTGTACCGAGTGCTTGGGCGGTGACTGAGCGCGTGCCGGCGCATGATAATGATCATTTCCTATCTACGATGCTGGGCAGCTCCTCGACCTAAACAGCTCTGCTGTAAAAGGTCAGTGGGCTGATTTACCGTGCGGTCCCATGGAAGTGCCGCAAGTAAGGCTCTGCGTTGAGAAGTCGAATGCGCTTCTTCTGTATTGGGGAAATCCTAGAGCAATTACAGTTTTCAAGAATACGGATGAGGAGATTTGATCTGCAAAAGAGCACGGAATAGCGGTACATCAAAAGCGTGGAAACGGAATAAAAGAGAGAGAAAGGGAGGAAGGGTAAAGGAAAGACAGGTGGTTAAGCGGGTTGAAGCTGTTTGGCTACCATGCACTGGGGCAGGGGGGACAGAGGCAGAAAAGGGGTAAGGAAGTGGAGAAGGAAAGCGATAACGACTTATACATGCGTACACATAAAAGCATTAATCGCGCGTGTACAGGTGGTTGCGAGCGAGAACAACCCAGAATTTAAGAAGCATGAAAGTGGGTATAAGGTGACGCAAAGTGCGTATAGACAGCAAGATTCATCAGAAAGAAAGGGATAGAAACAAACACGTTAGACTGGACTTGAAGAATGGAAATTAAAAAAAAACAAAATGCCACAGAAATTTTAAAATGCTGGAAAAAAGAAATTAGAATGTAAACATGGTACTAATTTGCGTGAAACAAACGGGGACGAAGAAAGGATACACACGGACAAGCGCTTGATTGTGAGCGTGTGTATCATTTCTTCGTCCCCGCTTGTTTCGCGCAAATTAGTACCATGAATTCGTTCCAACTAGGCCGGCTTGCAGTTTTGCTTTAGAATGGAAAGTCAGAATGGTTACCCGAATGGCAGCATTTTGCTTTCTCAGGCACAATCCGGCGTCCCGAAGAGGAAAAGATACCGGAGCAAATATTCACTTCGAAGAATGATTCGAAGCAGAACGAGGCACGTTCCGCATAACAAATTATCGGAAACTGCTCATCGCCAGGGTATTCACTGAGAAAGACCTGCGGAAAGCGTGCATCGTTTAGTGGCTCCAGGTTTCAAAGCAGTGGGAAGTATTAACCGGTCAACGGCTGAGATAACGGGAGACCTTAAGAACATTGGCGGAAAAAAGTGGGGAAGATATTGATAGAACCAAAGTCATTGCATAGCCGTGGGTAACTGTACAATGTGAAAACGGATCATCATTCATCATTCCCAGCCTGTTTTAGTCCAGTGCAGGACGAAGGCCTCCCCCAATGATCTCCAGTTTATTCTGTCCTGTGCGAGCTGATTCCCTTTTATTCCTGCGAACTTCTTAACTTCGTTATTCCATCTAACTATCTGCCTTACCCGACTGCGTTTCCCATTCCTTGGTAATCATTCTGTTGCTCTTGTCGGTTGTCTGTCGCACGCATTACGCGGCCAGTTCAGGTCCATTTCTTTCTCTCGATGTCGACTAGGATATCCGCTACCCATGTTTGTTCCCTGACCCATTATTCCGTCCTCCAGTCTCTTAGTGTTACTCCGATAATTTTTTGTCCCATAGCGCGCTACGTGGTCCTCAACGTGGATGCTCAATTGTGTTTGTTAAAACCGTTATATTAATTATGCTTTTCGGGTGCGTGATGGACTGCAGAATTGAAGTCTGAAAATGCTAAACGCTAAACGCATAACGTATAGCGAGAGATTTTCTGTTTAGCTCCACTTCGAAGAACAAACTCAAGATGTACATTGAAAGGCACTGTGAGCCCAGGGTTTTTGCCACTGCAAAGGGTCAACCAATGGCCGAGCCCGCTCTGTAGAGGCTAACGTTTACCGTTGAGCTGGGCGGACAAAAAGTGTGACAGTCTCATCTCAGCTAAGGCGGTCTCATATAGGGGATGTAGTCATTACAAATCGGTATCTATTTGAATTATTGACAGTTACACCCAGTCGTGCGGCACAGAAGTGTAGCGTCCCGTTGGAACAATCTTGACGTTGATCGCAGCTGCAGCAAAATATCAAGCATCTATAAACGACCACTGCAGTACTTTAAAGTCTTCAAAAAAAAAAAAAATCAACTTGGTGTCCCGATCAACTTGTTGAAGCTTGTAAAAGCATCGCATGGAACTATACAATCGAGCCATTCTACGTGTAAAGAGCAAGAACAGTACATTTAATGGAAATAAACAGCTTGAGAAGAAATCACGCTCGAAATTAGAAGTTGTGAAAACATCAGTTGCGTTACAGTCATGGAAACTCGGCTACAAGAATACCTAAAGCTCGTTTGGGTTTTTCTTCGTTTCTATCTTTTTTATTTTTTTTTAATCAGCCCTCTTTGGTCATGCCCCCATTATTGTTCAGTATGCAATTGAAAGTTGGAAGAAACGGACGTTTTAATATGTGTGTCAAGCGTCTGGAACGCATTGTTCTAAGCACCTACCCCACTCAGTAACAAGGGCAAGGCTTTCTCTTCCCACTGACCGAATCGGAAGAGTGCGTGCCTCGACCAGCCAAGTGTAGTCGGAACTATTTCTCGATTAGCACGAAGCGGCGTTACGCCGACGAAATCATGGTTGAGAGGTTCCGCTGCGGAATTTAGGACCTCCGTGCAATCTCGGTCGTCGACGGGACCGCAGGTGCGAGGGGGGAAGAAAATTCTCAGATGCGGTGAGGTGTGGGCGGCCGGGTTATCGTTGGAGCCCCGCTTTTGAAAGATTTATGCTCATTATTTTTGCCTTAATTGAACAGTTAAGATGAATACTAAGCTGGACTGAATAACTTACATTTCTGCCTTAACGAAGAAAGAGTGCCGTCGTTACAGCTCCTTTTCTGGCACGGGGACGAAATACGGATGTTGACTGGCCGTTAGCCAGCTGTGACGTCATAGATTATGATATTGACTGCACAGCTCTAGTTCCTTGTTATTCAGTAAATCAGGCCTGCTTTTGATTATTTGATGGCATGTTCAACTGTCCAAGCTTCTCGATGTTTTTCCGGCTTCCCGAAAGGCTACCTTCCCATGAGTGCTCTTGGGCATCATTATTACATATCGATGCACAAACTCTTAAGAATGGTGGGCAAGTAACGAGTATTATGAAAATAATGCCAGAAATATTTTCTTGGCTGTGAACTCTCTACAAAGCCTAAGTTTCGTATGTAATGACCGTGCCTCAAAGCGTATCAGAAGACGCAGTTTGCAAAGCTTTTCGCTCGTAAGAATTCTTTTTTTTTTTTGTGACTTCTCAACAGAAGGCCAGGGGGATGCTACTCTGGCCAATGTAAATGCATATGTAGAGCCTTTTAATCTATTTTTTTGTCACCTATTTTTCTGCTTGCCTAATCTCTCTTTCTGTCCTCTTTATAGGCCGTGGGGAACTGCCTTGAGAATACAGGTCTGTAGAGGGAATGAACCGGGAAATATTTCATGGACGTGTCCCGTTGAAGCATATGAAACGTTGTTCACGCCACCTCACATTCGCAAAGCCGCTCGTAAGGTGACGCCAGTTCGCAGTCGTTTGACGCTGTTGCTCTGCGAGGCCAATCAGAATGATCAGATGCGATAGACAGTGCTCAGGTGTGGAACGCTCCGGTAACTTCGACCACGAACTGTCTGTAGCCACGCTGCTCTAAGACATCACAACGACGCGCATATTTATCGGGACAGTGAGCCCTTATTTCGTCGAATCTAGAACACTGCATAGGCCGTTGTTCCTGGCTCGGCACGAGACCGAGAAAGCACGAAGCCTGCGCAATGATTTCAAGCCCGGTCCAGACCAGCCCTATCCAGTGATGCCAATTTAGCGGATTTTCCGCTAAATCTGGCGGATTTTATTTGATTCTGACGGGAAAAATATTTGTCTAGCGGCTAGCGGATTTTTTGACGGGCCATTTTCATACATAGCGGATTTCTGGCGGATGCCTCACGCAGTGCACTGATTCAAAATCGTCGGAAGCATTGCCGAGAAACTTAGAATACCTAATCAGCGAAACGTTCTACTGGTTGACAAGATCCCTGCCCGGTAAATTGCATACAAGAAGTTACACGGTCTGACGAATTGCGGCGGTGAACCACTGAAAATTTTGCAAGAGTGCAGGACGCCGTGGCTATCCCTCGTCGAAATAGCTGTTTCAAGGATCATAGACCAGTGGTCCGAATTGAAGATGCATTTGGAGATGGCGAGGCGCACTGAAAAGTGCTACGCGGCCGAAGTGCTGTACGGTATGTACGAGAATCAGATCAATCTTGGGTACTTTCTTTTTTCGAGACTGATTCTGACAGATGTTCAGAGGTTAACGAGGCATTCGAGGCGATAGATGTGGATCAAACAAAGCTGCCGAAAGACCTCATGACTGTGCTTTCAAGCTTGCTTCATAAAATCGTGATTCCGATAGAGAAGGTGGACGTTCAGATGTCCAGACGTGAGGACCACTTTAACCCCAAGCCATATCTGGGCTACTTCTTTGAGAAGTACGTTGACAGCATGAAGGCCGACGGGTTCTCTCTCGCAGATGAAGCTGTGATGAGAGAAAGATGCGTAAGGTTTATTACCACGCTAGTTGATCAAATCAGGCAGCGACTTCTCTTCTTCACAGTTCTCCAGAAGACATCACTTTTGTCGGTCGAAAACACTTTTTGTGTCATGAAGGAGCCATTGATCCATCTGCTGGAAAATGCCAGTGCCCCCCGGAATCAACCGCAACGTTGAAAACCAGTGGAGAAAAATTGTCCTACTGTCCTGTGAAACATGAGAATTATGCTGCACCAACAAGGCCAACGCCCAACCTTAGTGAATATTTGTAACCTTAAGCCTCATCTATGATGAGGTTGACGACAACCGTAGCACTGAAGCCTCTAACATTCTAGTTACTCTTCGGAAGACTCTTTTTATATATAAGTTCAGCTCCCATAGTTTTGGGGAGCCTTTAAGAATAATAAAGGTTTTTATCATACGAAATTTCACTGTTTCTTTTTAATAAAATAAGTCTTAGCGGGAAATTTAGCGGATATGTATTAGAATCTAGCGGAATCTGGCGGATTTCTTATTGCTTTCTAGCGGATTTCTCACGCCTATCGATGACAACACTGGCCCTATCTGCTTAGCCCCTTGAGTACAAAAACAAAAAATTGGGGGGACCCTTAAGCTTCGCCTTTAAGAGTTGAACGCGATAGCGATATCCCGTCCCTACTGCGTACTTCAATCACTTAGTGCATACTATGTAATGGGTAGTATGCTTTAAACCAGGACAAAATTATGCGCGGCAAATGTGGGAAATGTTTTCGAACTTGCTATGCACCCACTACGTGGTGTTAAGGGAATACGCGCAGTAAGGTGTGTGCCGTTTGTAATGGGTGGCTGGCTTTAAACTATGGAATCGTTATGATAGTCACATATTCTGACGCCCGATGGCAATGTACGCTTGTACCACGCAATATTCCTGGGATATTACATGTTATATTGCGACGCCTATATAAAGGACGCTTGCTTTTGCGAAGCATGGAAGTTATTTTCACTGCATTTCCAAGCAGAGGAAGTTAATTTCACAGTATTTCCAAGCGGAGGCATGGATGTGTGGTAGAACACCTGCTTGCCACGCAGACGAGCCGGGTTCGATCCTCACTCGGACCAGAAAATTTTTATTATTTATCTTATTTGCATCTTTCTCGATTTTTCGGTCACGGACAAGATGATGATTTTTCGCTCACAACCAACGACGCCGACGCCGGAATTTCTGCGAAACGAGCTCTTTAACGCTATCGCGTTAAAAATTAAATAAATCACCACCCAAGCACACCGTACAGATGGCTAACCAGCGGAGCTGAAACCTGCGGCCCCACTCTTTGTCACTGGGTTTAATCCCGACGGTTCCCTAAAGCCTTTGTGTTTCTCTCACTTTTGAATGTTACAGGACGATTTCAACCTACAGCGCTACAACTCGAATCAGCAACCTTGTTGAGAGTGTGATCTTATAGACACGCTGGTTTAGTGTTTTTGAGAATCGCATATTACATACTCTGCCTCTAGAAGAGCTTTTATTTCCGTGAAGTAGCAATTGGTGATACCCAATGGCAGTAACGTATTTACATGTAACGAGCAAATTTTATTGCTTTGTCGCGCTTCGTTATAATGGCGTCAATTTTTCAGTCATCAGTTTAAGTAGCCACACATCGTAATTTACAGGAATTCTCGATCGGCCTATATTTATACTAACGAATGGGTATTCTTCGTGTAAACAGCGAGCTCTGCTCATTTTTGTGCAGTCGAGATAAGATGTGGTACATTTTTTTAAAGCCTTAGATGCCCCTCATCAAACAGGAGATCTGATCGTCGATGTAGACCGCCGTCCCGCAGCGTCGACGGGAGTGATGCAAAAGAAGCATCATCATTTGATGACGTCACCATGTGACGTCACAACGAGGCCACTGATCGCCAGAATTGCTGACGTCACCATGACGTCATATAATGTGACGTCACTGCGATATCGTCGCTTGGTTGAAGGTGGGCAGATCACGGATGCAGTGCAGGTATGGTGCATGCAGAGAGCTTGCAATGCCTTCGATCGTGGAAGCAGTGCGAAACCACGTTAGGAGCCGAAGGCTTTCGGAGAGTGGCGAGGGAGGAACAATACATTGACTGAGAAGAAAAAGAAAAAGATGGCTTTTGCCTTAAAGTCGTCTTAGGGGAATGCATAAGGAACCCTATGAGTCTTTTTTTTTCACCCTAGTTTCCAGCGAGCTTCCTAAGAAGTTCAAGCCAATGAATGTGATTACGGTTCTTTTCGCTGCGGAAAAAAAAAAAAAAAAAAGCTCATTCAGATACAAAGATGCCTGTAAATTTAAGGTGTTCATATTTTCTTTTTTTTTCCATTTCCAACGTCCCTTTCGCCAACTTTGCGAGATTTGTTGCGGCATCCCACATTTGCTATGGAACTACGGAAATTTAAAAGGCTGAGTTGAAGTGTGTAGCACTAAATGCGTAATAAACTATTATCTTTTAACTATATGCACTAAATATTCAGTGTACAGCTCGCCTGAACGAATGATGAATAAATAAATGGCGACGAGTAACGTAATTGGCAATATGCCATAGCACGCAACTTAAATTTTCAGTGGTTACATTATGATGCATTTAGTGCGATGCTAGTAAATTATTTCCGTGCTCTAGTAAGAGTTCAAAATTTTATTTCACTTTTGTTTCTGTCTTAATATTATCACATGCGAGACAATGCAAGGCCGACCCATCATTTCACTGCTGCCAAAAGTGTACATATTGATACAAACTTTCAGGAACAGGAAAGAGTGCTCCAGCAAGGCGATGAAGACGACAATCCCAATAGTGATCTTGTTGTTGCTGTTCCACCATCTTGGGTGCAGTTGTATATTTTTGTAAGTCTATTTCTTTCTTTCTCTTGAATACTCTCCCCCTCGTAACATTTGGTGGGGATGAGGGGTAACAACACGATACAACGAAACTTCGCGGAGGTCGACGCTCGGCATTTTCCACAATGGCAGAGGAAGGCTCGGTTGCCGCCGAGGCGACCACAATGACAACGGTCGTTCTTGCTCAGCTAAAATATCCCGGCCCGTTCTGCTGGATTGAGAATGTCGTCATCGAAGACTGGCATAGCAACGAAGGCTTGCTTAACAATACTGCCTCCAGGGCAGCCTTCTTTGTTACTCTTTGGTTTTCTCTTTCTTTCCTGTTCTCTTTCTTTTTCTCTTCTCCAGTTTTTGATGTCTTTCTTTTTCTCTTTATTTCTATTTATTTCTGTCTTTCTTCCTATGTTCTCCTTTTTTTTCTCTCTGTTTCTCTTTCTCGCTTGCTTCGTCTTTTTTTTTTTTTCAATTTTTATACGTGGTTTTGCCTGTGTTACCCCAAGCAACGACAGCACACGACAGCATACGAGAGCCCGGGCCCCTAAAGTGCTCCGCACTTAATATCATCATCAAGGCGCTCGAAGAACAAGAGGAAGAAGACTTCTACGGCGCGAGCGCGCGCTCAATATGCTACAGCTGACTATGCTGTATGTGAGCTTGCCTGCTTTAGTCCAAGCGACGACGACAGCGTAGGACAGCATACGACAGCCCGGCCCCCTAAAGAGCTCTGCAGTTAAAAGTTTTGGGGATTCGGGGGTACTGAGCCAACGGCCAACACAGACAAAATTTTACCACTGTCACGAATACGGATAAAGTGATGAAGACACTGGACCAGCTTGTTAGCGGCTTAAGTGTCGCGCTGCTAAGCTAAAGGGCGCTGTTACGAT
This sequence comes from Rhipicephalus appendiculatus, assembly GCA_030522465.1. Taxonomy (NCBI): domain Eukaryota; kingdom Metazoa; phylum Arthropoda; class Arachnida; order Ixodida; family Ixodidae; genus Rhipicephalus; species Rhipicephalus appendiculatus. The sequence continues at coordinate 553,082 of JALIZH010022193.1, read as the reverse complement.
TGCCGGCCAGGGCGGCCGTGTTTCGACGGGGGGTGACAGGCGAAACACCCGCGTGCGTATTTTTAGGTAGCCCGTCGAAGAACCTTAGGCGGTCTAAATTAATCCGGAGTGTACTACTGCGGCTTGCTTCATAGTCGCGTCCTGTTTTCGGCTCGTCAAACCCCAAAATTAAAGAAAAGAAGTCAGACGCGGCTGACCAGTGGTACCGTTTTTCCAAAGATCGAGAATGCAGAGCTAATGTGTAATGTATACCCTGTGACATATAGCTTTTGCCGTTTGATACGCCTGCCCACCCGGGTACCAGTGACCTACTTTTGACTTAGCGGCAAGTTTTATAGCACAGAGAATTAGTTGAGTGGTGAATAGCACACCCGGTCCTATTACAGATCCTAGCTCGACCAGAGCCCGAAGCTCTTACGCTCGAGCTCTGCCAGCAGACACACATAATGTATTAGTTGCAAGGCCTTGAACCCGGCCTACTGGCCATACCGTGCTCGTGCTCGGTACAGGTTTTCGTGCAAGCCCTCGCAGTGTTTTAGTTGAGATGATATATTGTAGCATCTACTCCTTACGTCACTTCCGAACCCGCATTATGTTTTTCTTTTCCTCAGTAATCTGCGACCAAGTCTGTACAAAGCAAATGACAGTGCGCCATCTGCATCGTCCCTCTTTTATCCTCTTCCCGTCTAGACGAACAAATAACGGTAGTCTCAGGTAAGATGGCTTGGACGGGAGGCAGCTTTTCTTTTCTTTTTTCCCGAGGATGGCAACCATGCTACGTTTTAAAGGGAGTACGCTCGTGTATAGCACGGCTTCTATTCTGCCGCATGAGGGGTCCATTCGGGTGAACGTATGCGTAGAACCATCCGCTATGGAAATGGCTACGCTAACATCTACGAGTGACGAAAAGAGAAATGTAAAAAGAAAAAAAATCACGCCCCTGCAGGTTTTATTCGAAGGTACACATCTGTTTTCTGTCTTGCGTTGCTTTCAGGGTGTGAGTGAAGGCATCCCGCAATCCAGCGCCTTGTTCTTCCTGTGAACCTTCGTCAGAAGCGCATTCGCCGCGCAGCATCGCTGTAGCCGCCAGGAGACGCGATAAAAACACGCGTATACACAGTTACGTCTCGTGGCGGCACCAGCGCGGCCGCGACGGAAAAAAATCCCTGATGCTCGCCGAATCGCACGCTTGTGGGCCGGGCGCTCGCAAGCCTCTCCTTGGACCGGAGAGGACTGCCGCGTCCGGGTCCCGCGGCGCAGTGTCCGGACTCAGTGCTTGAGGCCTCCGTAGCCGTAGCCGCCGCCGTAGCCGCCTCCGTAGCCGCCGTGTCCGTAGTGGCCGCCGACGAGGTGCGCGCCCTGGTGGAGCTTGTTGACGTGGTGCACGGTCTTGACCAGGAACGAGGGGCCTGGAACGGTCTTGTGGTAGCCGTAGCTGTGGCCTTCGTCGTATCCGCCGTAGCCGCCGTAGCCGCCGAAGCCACCGAAGCCGCCGTAGTGACCGAAGTCACCAGCCAGGACGACGGCGGCGCAGGCGCAGAGGAGGAGGGCGACGAACTGCGAGCGTGAAACGTTTGCATAGGTTAAAATATATTAATAACAATTAACAGGAAACGCAGGCCGCTATATGTGCTTGTACAGACGTGGTTGACGCAGAGTTGCATTCACATTTACGTATTTTTTACTCTAAAAAAAAAAAAAAGACTTAACACACGCCACGCCAGCAACAGATGATTCTGGGATTTTTGGGCGCCATTACTTGCGTGTCAATTGAAGGGACGCTATATGAAGTACTCTAGCGACTGCACTCAGTCAAGAAGTGAAGGCTTTAAGAAAAGGGCATATACGTAGTTTTTCTGGATGAGTGAAGTTTAAACTAGAGCACTGTAAGAATGGATCACGGCTCAAAAAGCTTACGTTTTTGTGTCCCTTCTCGCGGTCCACAAAGCTATTTTTTATTTTTGAAGCATACAAAAACACCTTGAATATATTTCGCGTGTTTTCAGACAATTGAGACAAAATCCAAAAGTGGCAAATTCTATTTTCGCTCTCCCCCATTTTCTTTCACTAGTCGAAGCCATGTTTCGTATTGAAATTTCAGGGCCGTAATCAGGAGCAACGCGCGTGGTTACAATTTTTCTAACTTAATCTAGCGATATCAAATTAAAGAAACTCTGAGCGCTTATTGACAGTAAGAGGCGAGACCGACGCATAACTCGCTAGTTTGTTTCCCAGCCTCTTTGGTAATAGGATAGGTGATTTCGCTTGAGAACGAAAGAAAAGTCAGTTACTATATTTTCGGCTACGGTGACTTCATTTCAGTGCTCACTCATATGTTCTTTTTTTTTTTTTTTAAACGTCTGATTGTCTATGAATTACATAGAATTATTACGGAATCGCCTGCCTGCAATTCGATGATGGCAGATTACACGAGGTTTTCAATAAATAGAGCGAGTTGATTCATGACGAGAGGGGTGTCAGCAGTGCTGACTCAGCACCTCTGCTGCCTTTATAGGACGGTAGAACCCGCGTTGTTTAATGCGGGAAGAAATCACGGTGGATGGCCCATGAATGCGACGACTGCTTATCCCGGTAGGGGTACCGCAAGAGTAGTCGGACGTTGTGGCCCTCTAGGTGGCGGTCGTCAGCCTTCTCGCTCCCTCTTTCCTTTGTGTATTTGTGTATGCAAATCGTATAATAATAATAATAATAATAATAATAATAATAATAATAATAATAATAATAATAATAATAATAATAATAATAATAATAATAATAATAATAATAATAATAATAATCAACGCTGTTACCCACATCTCTTGACAAGCTATAGATATCAGTGAGAATGTATTTGAACTTTATCGTACTGGGTCCATGCAGTAACACTTGCTCCGAGATAAACGAGATAAACGTGAATGAAAAAATTACATTAGGTGAGAGTAGAAATCGAAGAGTGAGCAGCTGCCAAAATTTTTCAACTTCATCGAATCCTTGACTTATTGCATTAAATTATTACGCAATTCATTCGTTAATTCACAGAGAGGCCTCTTTCAACGAAATCTCGCGCCAACGCATTGACTTTAGATCTGATATCCGCGGACTTTGTTTCGAATCTACACTTTCACAGCAGCCATGCACCGCTGTGCCGCTGCAGTATTTGGAAAGAAACAATTCACTCGAGAGTGTATAAGCGCATTTTCGTCGCTTTTTGTAACATGGACAAATAAATTAAACAGATTAGTTGGGCGGTCAACATAGACTCCTCTATTCATTCGCATCGCAGTAAAAAAAAAAAATGCAAAGCTCGTGGCTGATCCAAGCGCGCATATGCATCTCGATGAGGTAGGCGAGAGGCAACAATGCGCATCTTGTCACCACGTGCTTTGTCGAGTCGCTTCGTTGAACGTACCTTCATTTAATACTAACTCTGGCAGCCTTCATTAGCTTCCAAACAGCGAAACAACTCGGATTTCTCCGCAGTGCATTATTTGACAAACGCTCCAGCGGATGACGAGGAGAGTTGCCGTATGAATTCCATACGTATAATTTACAATGTGTTCGACTGTTAACCTAATCCCTTTTCTTACACTTGCTATTTCCGCTATGTTAGACCGATGGGCATGTGAACAATGTAAAGCAAGTAATCGGTGCGACTTAAGTGGTTGATAATGACCGTATACGCGTCGGTCGATAATTTTGCCTACATCATGACTGGAATGCAAAGCTACTCTGTGCATGTGCGAGTATAAGACAAGAACCCGATCACACTGCGCTCGCCGTATCCGCGTGGCGGTCAAAGTGCGGCCGTGTGATGGAATCCGGATGAAAGGAATCAACTTGGTAGTCCGAGCGTCGCGCCCAGTTTCCGAGCCGACCGGGGTTTCAACTTACCGCAGCGTTCATGGTGACGGTAGGCGTTGCGGCACAGGCGTGCTTAAGAATTCCTGAAAGTGCTTCGTTGGAGCCGAGGAGAGCTCGAGTGATGGAAGTCATAGTCGAGCGGTGGTCTTTATATACGGGCCGAGAGGCAGGAAGCGGGCATTCGCCGACGCCTATCGCAGGTGTGAGGGTAAACAGCGCTAAGAGGTGCGAGGCAGCCGAAGGGTGAGATACGACAAGTTTTCTTGTCTCCGTGGAACGCCTGAAGAGAAAACGAAGTGTGATAAAGGCTTCATTCCTAAAAGCGAACGCGCAGAGCTAAACAATGCGTTTACTTTTTCTCTCTCCGCTAGGCGCGAGGTTTCTGGGACTTTCGCTTCTCTCGCCACTTTCTAAAAGAGCGCGTACAGGTGGAGCGTAATTATCTTCGGCCTGGTCAGCGCAATCGGGCACAATGCTTTATCACGTTTCGCTTACACCCTCGCCCAGCCCAACGGCGGACGAGCGATCGACGTCCCTCTCTGGTGTCCCCGCAGTCAAAGCGAACTGCCGGGCGAGGAGATACGCGCGCAGTGGACCCACGCCTCCACAGTGTGAGACGAAAACTGTAGCGGGCCATTCAAATCTCTACAGTGCTCCCGCATTACTTCTCGCTTCTTAAACTCTTTCCTTGCTTTGCTCTTGTCGGCAGTGCATCTCCCGCGCTCTCGGCGTTCTCTCCCCTTGTAAACGCCGCCGTTTGCCGATGAAAGCGGGTGCCAGTATTTCTAATTCCGGGAGCCGAGCCGCCTGCAGGCCGCTCTCGAGTCGCCGGGGAAGCGAAACTGGACGCGGAGATAAAGAGAGGGGAGGGGTCTTAATATTAAGCGAAGCGGGCTGTCCTCTGGGCTGTTTTTATCTCTCTGAATCTTTTTGTTTATTTATTTCTACGCAATTTACGCGGCCCCACCCTTCTCCGTGTATGAGTTGGCGCGTGTATTAATATATCTGTCCATCTATATAGGTAACACCGCATCGGTCACTCCTTTCCGCAAACGGTCCGACGGAGCGGAGCGGTCAGAGCCAGAAGCATCGCCGCCTGCAGTTTCCGCGTTTGACGCTGATAGCGAAACGCGCGGCTCGGTTTTTTTGTCGCCGCATATACGGAGACGCCGTCGTCGATCGCCACGAAGAAGTGGCCCGCCGACGAAATGCCGCGACGCTGAAGGCGCGCACGGGCGACCGCTAAGGAGCCATTCTTTTCTTTTTCGCTTTATTTTGAACGTCTCACTCGACGCTTTGTCGGGACACTCGCGTTTAATAGTGCAACTGGCGAGAAGGCCGTTGAAGGCGGCAGGACCCGCGGAACGTGTTTCGGTCGTATTTTCGGCGTGGGGCGTAGCCGTTTCAGTTTACGCCACCCGTGATGATTACTTCGTATGACGGAGAACGAAATCTGTACCGAGGCTATAAACGGGTAGATTTCGTCCGACGCGCGCGTGTTCCGGTCACGATAACAACGCGGACATCCCGCGGATGGTCGTGTTTATACGTTATGCAGGGCTCTGTGTTTTCTGATTAACCTGATAACACCGCACATATTCACGGGTAGTGAAAAACAAAAGAACAACTGAAGGTTTCGACTCATCCTAAAAGCTCCCAAGTTTTGGGGGGCACTGAGTTGGGATCGCGCCCTTACGACATTGGCGTAAATCGCATGCGAGGAGTTGAATAGTATTTGACATGAAAACGAACTGCTCTCGCAACATGGACATCAGGCTGTGGTTTCGAACGAAAAATCACGAAGAACTGTTCTCGATATTTATGAAATTAGGAATTTCGGATCCTTTTCTATTTTTTGCATGACATGTGTATTACCGTCTCTGTGCCATGCGCCTTGCAGGCGCTGCCAAGTGGATGGAATGAGGCATAGTGTGTGACGAGCTTTGGCGAGCGCGCTGATTGCACAAGGATTATTGGAAACTGGTAGAAGCACAGTGAAGTCACTGCCAACTACTGAGATTACTACACTGACACTGTAGATTTATCTTTGAAGTCATACTTTAAGAGAAATAATACGCGCGACTTGTCATTGTACTGCAAGTCATGCAATAGAAATATATGCAGGCTTGATAAATTGTCACTTTATGGTAAAGGTTAGTAGCCTGTTTCTGTCGTGAAGAAACCAAAATACCACCCAAGGCCACATGAAAGACTGAAATGCGAAGAAACAGCTATGTGGAGCATGCTACTGTCAGGAACGTGCCTGCACTAGACTAGTGAAATGCGTTCGGGAACATGTCAAAGAAACTGTAAATACTGCACAAATAGGCTCAAAACGCTCTACCGCATCTTATGGGGATGCACAAACAAACCAAACACACGGAAAATAACGTCGGAAGACCAGTGAGGGAGCTCTGCTGACGAGCCATTGTAGTAATGAGAACCTGGTTTGGCTGATGTCGAGTGCCAGGATATGGGAACAAAGCCATGGTTTTCTGGAATAAGAATACCACTAATTTAGCGCAACAACCTGGTCGCCACGGCCAATTTTATTCCCTCCTACTGCTACTCAAGGCTAACGAGGGAGATTATTTCTTTTCCAAATGATAAGTAAATATTCACGCGCTAAGTAAGCTACCAAGTAGATGCATCTAGTCATTAGCGTGCGACAGGTTGTAAAACTTGTTGCCTGATGCAGTTTGTGCCTATGTGTGGCGGCTGTTGGATTCCTATTCAATGGTTAGTACGTGGTCCATTCATATGACTTGATGAATAGCAGTGCCTAACGAATGATTTCGTGCACATTTATAAATAGTTATCTTCAAGGAAAACTTACTTAATGCCTGCGTATAGCTTGCTCTAAGGACATATAAATAGGTGTCAGCAAAACACCATGTGTCATGTGTCAGATTACACACAGAAAAAAAAACTTATGTTTCATTGTTATATACAAAAGAACTGGTCACGAGGCTTCAGCTTACATGTGTATCCAAAGTTGGCGCGAAATTGTCACTACTGATGTAAGCAGCTGCTCCACGCCTAACTACAGTATGTAATGAAGGAAAGAAGTGTAAGTTTAAGGGCTCGCTTTCCTTGTTAGACACAATATTAATGAGAACTAACAAACAATGATGCCAAGGAAAGTATAGGGGATGTTATTAGAAGTAAGTGAAATGTAAATGTGAAGGAAGAAAAGTGGACGAAAAAATAACTTGCCGCGGGCAGGAACCGAACCTGCGACCTTCGAATAACGCGTGCGATGTTCTACCAACTGAGCTACGGCGGCGGTCATCCCCCCGTCCACATTTTTTTAAAGCAATAAAACTGAATGGAATTTAATTGAGGCCAGTGTCTCATGATATCGACAGACTCCGCGATCGCTTTCTTTCGTCCTCGTTCGCTCTCTTTCATACTCGCTCGCTCTATCGGTTACGCGGACAACGCCAACGCCAGCGGCGACGCCGCTCAACGCACGAACGGCGTCTAAGACCTGCGCTTTAAAAATATGTTTAAAAATTGAAGGACGCTTTGTACATTCCAAAGTGTGTTCGGCGAAAGCTTGTGGCCATTCGACTGACTATGCCATGTCTTTTTTCTTTTACACTCTCAGTGAGATGGCACACACACAAACGGAATGTGTGCGTGTTTTCAATTTTTAATTTTTTACCGCGAATGGCAGCGAGACGCGAGACTAATCTGCCTCCGTTCGCATGCGTTCGTATTTTCTCGCGCATTGCGCAGCGTGCAGACGCTATCCGCGTTCCAGCGCTTCAATTGACGGACACTTTGTAAATTCCAAAGTGTGTTCCGCGAACGCCTGTGTCCATTGAGACGGGGTCAGTCAGAATGGAACGCGATGCGCGCGTCTCTCTCCTTGCATGATTGGAAACGCTGAGCACAACGACGCTACGCAAGCAAAGCGCGAGCGCTGTATAGAGTCCGACACGACCGGCGTCCGTTTGCGCGCCCCGGCGGCCACCTGGAACCGTGCCAGGGCTCGAACGGAGGGAAGGACGGACGGACGGACGGACGGACGGACGGACGGACGGAGGGAGGGAGGGAGGGAGGGACGGACGTCAGCATGAGACATTACAGGCTTTCGCCTTAAAACGGAAGCTTGGGCTAGTTGGTGATTTGGAATCAACATGTTTGCACAGCGCAAGAAAGACGAGGACGTAGGGAGGACACAACACGGGCGCTGTGTTGTGCCCGTGTTGTGTCCTCCCTACGTCCTCGTCTTTCTTGCGCTGTGCAAACATATTGATTCGCCTTAAAAAACTGCCCGTGTATTAGCCACATCCCTTGATTTTTGAGAAGGTTAGCAATATTATCCGCTGTGTGCTGCGAGAATTCCGAAGCTTCTTTTTTTTTCTTTTTCTTTTTTTTTTTCTGTCCCGAAACCACCAACCGGCTTGGTCGGAAGTTCGAGAACGATGAAAAATGTGCGTCACGATGGTGCTCCCAAGAAAGTGCACCTGAGAAAAAAAGAAATGCATACAGGTGCGCTTTCCGAGGCTAGCACAGCATGTTCCCGGAGACAGAAGACCTACTGCTGCAGTACGTAAAAAAGACGCGGAGCGACAGCCACGCTATTTCAACAAAGATGCTGCGTGTGAAAGCGCTCGGCCTCGCGCGAGATAAAGGCCCATTCCTGTGAGAGCGTTTAATAATAATATTATGACGGTCCTCGGTCCTCTACCAGTCCAGCACCCTCTACTCCCTGGAGCTTCGTTCAGGCCGCCGCTTACGCCCACTGTCCGGCAGCATGTCGCAGAATGAGCCTGCATGCCGGCGCTGCTGCCATCTCTACCCCGTACCTCCACCACGTATGACGTCTTGGTTTGGACGGCGTTTATTCGGCCCAAGGACTCGGCGACGAACAGGCAGCCTCTGAGGAAGAGCGCGCGCGCACACACAGGATGATGATTGTGATGAAACCGGGTGACGATGAAGACAGAGAGACAAATGGATGATGATGATTATGATAATGTAGAGATGAGAAGAAGCGCATAACAAATGCCCACAATATATGTGGTTTTACGTCCCAAAACCACGATACGATTAGACGCCGTAGTGGAGGACTCCGGAAATTTCGATCAGAGCGTTTAAAATCAGCCTTTGGATGGATTCGGCGCTACATGAAACTAACCTTTTCCTCCGCCGTCGGTCACGACGTGCCAGCGTCTGCCTCGAAGCGGGGAAAAAAAAAACTTTTTTTTTTCACTTTTTCCCAGCACTAGCGAGTACTGAAGTTCAATAGAGGCAAGTATCGCCGAAAATATTTACGAAAAAAAAAATGTTGTGGCTATTTCTTTGTGCGACACCCCTACTCTCGGGAAATAAAACAGACATGCGGCCGTTACACGAGTATGTACGGTCATGTCGGCACATGCAGTCGTATGCGCTACGTATTGTCTTGTTGCGTCGAATCTCTTGAAAATAGTTCATCGGCTGATGTTACTCAGTGGTGATGTGAAATAGAAATCTTATCACAACAGGGCTGGATTCTATTTGAGCAACAATCACTGTAATGAAGGTTTCACAATGTGCACTTCCAGCTGGTTAAGGCAAGTGTAAACCTTAGGCTTCCAGAGTCCGGAAATTGTGTTGTGTTCAATTAAAACAAGGGTTCTCAAACACGCAGCGCGCGGATCTCTCGCTAGCGGCCCGGCCTGCACAGGACTGCCTTCATCCCAATTTTTTTTTATTATTAATAAGTATGTTCATGTGGGTTCACAGGCATGACTGATCTAAAGCATTTTCTTTTTTCGTGAAAAAAAAATCCCCATGGTCCCCATGTGTCGATACATAACCGTGGAACAAAACTTTATATTTCAAAATCGGCGTGCAGATTTTAGTCACTTTGTAGATCGGTATGAAAGTGCTGTGGGAATTAAAGCTGCAAATCCCCTCCAGAGAGGGCCCACATATGGGACAAGGTCTTTTTTCAAATGGCAATGTGAGCTGAGATTTCGTGCAAAACTGGCGTTCGATGATGATGAAAGTGTATATACAGGGTGTCCCAAATATCACACGTACAGCACGATTTAAAAAAAGGGGCAACATCGACACGCGAAGCACACCTAGTGCATATTGTTCCCGGTATACTCTAGTGAGCCACTACTAATTTTTCATTTATGAGGTTTAGTTAATTAGTCTTAATTATGTTTCTTACTCGACAAGTACTCATCTAATCATTAAAATGTCAATGAGGCATATGTAGGCATGCACAACTGACATCTAACTTCGCTATTTTCAACAACGTACTAATTACGGGCTCATTTTTTTCCGGCTGATAAAGAAAGCACGCGAAATATGAAAAACAACGCACGACTACGCTTCCACCCGCAAAAGGTGGGCGAGCAGTCTTGACTTGCTACCTCACAGTGATCCTGTTTGAGGGCTGTGCTTCCTGATGCGCGCTGCAGTCTGGATCACGTGTCATTTTTCAGATTTCGGGGGCCTTCTTTATTAGCAAAAAAAAAAAAAAACAACCGCAGGCCTGCGCGCAACGCACAGCACAGTCACACCGAAAGCTGGAAGAGCGACCTTTCTAGAGCCTTTTTTAAACACTCTTGGGGCAACTACTACAAGCTAACTTGCATGGTACCCACTACGCGATGAATCATCATAATTTTTGTGAAGAATTATGCCTGAGGCTTTTGTATGGGGTTAGAGCATCCAACGACCCACTCGTTACGCGATTCGTATTGTGTCATGCCTGGTTGTTACTTTACTGTTCTAAAACGCTTTATTACAAATGTTAACGCGATCCCTTACCCCACATGCAGGCTGCATAGGGTCAGTTTGTAACGGAGTTTCAAGCACCAGCGTGGCGGCGGAGGCTGACAACGGCGCCAGAATCGGCTTTTGTTGTGATCTCATAACAGCTTTCGCTGTAAAAAAAGGTGAGCACGCAATTAGTACGTTGTTAAAAGGACATTTTCGTTTTTTTTTTATTACAGTGCGTAAGCCGGGATGTCTTCTTTCCGAATTCTTGCTCGGGAACCAAGAATTCAACGATTGATTACACAATTCGGTGCAGGGAGGCGCGTTTACATAGAAGCTTCATGCACATGCACTGCGGCAGAAGTACTGCAAAGGGCACAGGGAGAGCATGCACAGACAGATGTCACGTCAGACGCAGCCCTTTATCGAAAACATGTGTAGACCGAAAGGCGCCGTTCATTTGCGGTGGAAATAACGAACTATTCGAAGCTGCAGAGCCGGGGAATCAGTTTGCATTTTTTTAATAATTTCTTTTTTCCAGCCGCATAAACACACAGCTGCCAGCTGGCACTGCAGACATATATCCTTTTGAAGAAAAAAAATATATATATATATAATGATAACAACCAGCTTTGAGCATAGCTATTTTAAGATGGAAAAATTTTCCGACGCTGTCAAAACGCACAAAATGCGCGCCCCTCGGCAGAAAGTCTTTAAACTAATCTAACGTTAGTAATTCTCAAACTCGACTATCGCGAAGGTCTGACCCAAATGATATAAGAGCCACTTTCGTGGCAGAGATTGGGGAATGGATGAAGCATGAACCGTCTTGAATTCTCTCTTTTTTTTCACAGCCTTCAGGAATGTATCAGTGCCATATTGAAATGGTAGCGCGTATCAGTATGCGCACCTTTCGATTTTTTATGGTTAATTTGTGTGCGCTTATTGCGTACCGAGTGCTTTTTTGTTAAATACCATTTTAGTTTTAGTTGAGCTACCAATAATTTAAAAACAATCTTATAGGAATTATTTTTATAGAGTTTGTTGAGGTTTAACTTGTGTAAACCTAGCTAACGAGAAAAGGTGCGTGGGCTCCCTCGTTTTCTTGCACGGCTTCGAGAAGCCTCGGAGAGGTCGTGCTGGTGATTCTGGTAAGGAAGAAGGGGCTTTCGTGTGTGTAGCGAGCTCGAGAAGCGCGAAAGTAAGCGACTCTCCACATGACTTACTGGTAAAAAAAAAAAAAAAAAAAACAGCGTTTAGGTATATCACATTTGGCCGGACTCTTGCCTGCCCTCATAATCCGTTCCGCGCACCGGGAGGTTCTCCGTCGTTTACACTACAGGATCTAACTCGAGGTTGCCTATGAAAAAAACTTCAAGGTCAAGATTAAGCAGTCAGACTCTCTCCTTCTCACCACATGTAGCATCCATGGAGAAAGACTTAAAACACGTCCTGAGTTAGTTTTCCCGTTACGACGCAGAACGACATATTCTGAAGGCTGCAGTGTACGTAGGCAACACGGCTTCAGCTTGGAGCTGCGGAACCTCTTCGGCCCGTGGCGAAGCAGAGCCTGTGTGGCACGCAACAGGAAACCGCTGTTGGTGTTTTGAAGGTCTACACATATGAACGATACATTACGAATAACTCTTCTGCGTATATGGGCGTGTGTTTATAACTGTACGTATTATTTGCGTGCGCATGTCATCACTGTATCCCGACTCCTTGTATAACCCGACACCTCAACTAGCAAGCCAGATGGTAAACCAGGTTAACGTCATCTGGGATACCATTAAAAAATTGCTGTCCGTGTAACGTGAAAATAACCTTAACACTGAAACTTCCTCAAAGTGCCGCAACAAAGCATTTGAAAAAAAAAAAATTGGGCAAGACTAAATAAAAAGAGGAGCTGGTGGCCTTTCCTAGCATGTCTGCAACATCTAAAGGAGACAACGGCAATCAGCGCTCGTTTTCTCGCAGTGCTACTGACGTATCACCATCATCTCATAACTCTTAAAAAAACAGTCACAGTTTCGCCGCAAGGGCGAAGCAATGAATGCGATAGCAACAAATTGGGATTTCACGCGAAGAACGGCAGGCAGATCGAAACTTGGAAGCAGCGCAAAGGACGCACGAAAAGAACACACACAGGACGAGCGCGAACTAACAACGTTCACAGCTCGACACTTAAGCGCACTGCTCAAGCACAAAGGGTCGCACGACACATACGCACAGCTATATACAGGACGAGCGCGAACTAACAAATGTCACAGTTGTTATACTTCACTGTGTTTGAACAGCGCGCTTCTTTCGGAAACGGGGCCTCTGTAGCGATCGAGGTGACCTTTGTGCGCTCTGTAACCTAAACGCAAGCTTTCCGGCGAAAGCACACCACGTAAAACTGCCCCCATCCCAACATAAGCGCGTGCGCTCGGGCACGCGCGACTACGCCCCGGAGGGCAAAGTGCAGGTTGAGGAGCCAACGCATCGCAACGAGTGGGGCGCCGAGCACGCATTTCGCGCCATCTCTCTGGTAAGGCAGAAAACACGCTGATATTTCCCCGAGATCGGCGTACCGCCAACGGAGAATGGTTTATATAAATAGCTCGCCGTTAGCATGCTGGAGGACGTGCGCTTCTGTGGCCTAGCGGTTAGCGCCGCGCGCTGCGGAGCGAGAGGTCACCCGTTCGATTCCGCGTGTCGAAAAATATTTGTCTGAATTATTTTTCTTCGTGGCTTTTATATATATATATATATATATATATATATATATATATATATATATATATATATATATATGTATATATATATATATATACATGGGACATTCCATATCAAGTGTACCAGGTCAATTTTCGACCATCTCCGATACTGCTGAAAAAAATTGTCCAGGTATATGTGACTGTGAGAAATAGTTATTGAGGCGTTATTTTTCGCAAAAAAATTTTGTGTTGCTTAGAGGGTGCTTCGAACTTTGGGCTCCCAAGTGAAACTGTGTCGCGCTAAATAATTTGTATAAAATTACTGTTCTGAAGAACTACTACGAAACAATTTTTTCCATAATCTAAAGGCGCTTATCTTTCATGACAATGATAGTTTATTCATTTTAGTCTTAACTTTCTTTATTTTTGGTTTTGGCGAAAAATTGCAATATGCTGCATGTTTAGCGTATTTTATAAAAAGCACAGATTTTTTTCGCGAGTAATATATTCACATTATGCGTTTCATGTGTTCCTATAATAAATGATGAAAATACTTCGGGAGCGTATGAAGCAAAAACGTTGCCACAATATTGTGACAAAGTTGGAAAAAATGGCATTTTGACTCATATTGAGGCTTCATTTTCTCAATGTAGCGGTCCAAGGAAAAATATGGCCTATATATTGTTGCATAGTATATTCTGTTGGCAAGACATACAGAAAGTTTCAAAGAGTAGATTTTGTTTTAAGGCAGAAAAAAATTTTCCAGCTGAACAACTACAAGGTAGTAGAAAGTTTGCCTTTGCCTCGCCTTCACTGCATAGCAGGTCAGCTCAAGATTCTAGCGGGGGGCTTTTCGGCGGCAGATAATGCAAGTCATACAAAAGCTTGCCACTTGTTTTGGTAATACTGCTGCACAGAACGCCAAAAAGGGCAATAGTGCTAATTTTATGGAACGGTATCTTCCCACTTGGACCATCATAGGGCAGGTTATACTCAACCGCTTCATAGTCCCAAGGGGCAGAATTATAATGCAGTCGATGGCCTGCAATACAGTATTGGGGCGTTGTGTTTGGCTTCTGATAATTAATCCACATGGTTTTAATAATAATTAATGACAAAATTAAGGTATAGTTTACTTAAGATGTTTTTATGATGCATCAGGTATCGGCCGATGCGTGATCGCTTATCAGTGGTTTCCATGATGAAATGATGTATGCTAGGTGTACGCGTTAGAGATGATTCGACATCGTGCCCATAAATGACACTTCAGTCACCATTTCAGGAGAGATTTGAACATTTTCATCACCCTATTTCTTAATTGTCCGAAGGCGCTGAGAATGTTCTAACTAAAAGCCCGTCCGGTAATGGTGAGGGGCTTTTAACATAATCAGCACCCTAGGACCTTTAAGAAAAAGGTGGATGAAAATTTTAAATAGCAACTGGAAATGGCGCATTAGGTGTCATTTATGGGCACGATGTCGAATCATCTCTAACGCGTACACCTAGCATACATAATTTCATCATACAAACCACTGATAATCGATCACGCATCGGCCTATACCTGTTGCATCATAAAAAACATCTTAAGTAAATTATACCTTAATTTTGTCATTAATTATTATTAAAACCAGGTGCATTAATTATCAGAAGCCAAACACAACGCCCCAATACTGTATTGCAGGCCATCGACTGCATTATAATTCTGCCCCTTGCGACTGTCAAGCGGTTGAGTATAACCTGCCCTATGATGGTCCAAGGGGGGAAGATACCGTTCCATAAAATTAGCACTATTGCCCTTTTTGGCCTTCTGTGCAGCAGTATTACCAAAACAAGTGGCAAGCTTTTGTATGACTTGCATTATCCGCCACCGAAAAGCCCCCGCTAGAATCTTGCGCCGACCTGCTATGCAGTGAAGGCGAGGCAAAGGCAAACTTTCTACTACCTTGTAGTTGTTCAGCTGGAAAATTTTTTTCTCCCTTAAAACAAAATCTACTCTTTTGAAACTTTCTGTATGTCTTGCTAACAGATCATAATATGCAAAAAATATATAAGCCATATTTTTACTTGGACCGCTACATTGAGAAAATGAAGCCTCAATATGAGTCAAAATGCCATTTTTTCCAACTTTGTCACAATATTGTGGCAATGTTTTTGCTTCATACGCTCCCGAAGTATTTTCATCATTTATTATAGGCACCCATAAAACACATAATGTGAATATATTATTCGCGAAAAAATCTGTGCTTTTTATAAAATACGCTAAACATGCAGCATATTGCAATTTTTCGCCAAGGCCAAAAATAAATAAAGTTAAGACTAAAATGAATAAACTATTATTGTCATGAAAGATCAGCGCTTTAAGATTATGGAAAAAATTGTTTCGTAGTAATTCCTCAGAACAGTAATTTTATACAAATTATTTAGCGCGACACAGTTTCACTTGGGTGCCCAAAGTTCGAAGCGCCCTCTAGGCAACACAAATTTTTTTTTGCGAAAAATAATGCCTCAATAACTACTTATCACACTCACATATAGCTGGACAATTTTTTTCAGCAGGATCGGAGATGGTCGAAAATTGACCTGGTACACTTGATATGGAATGACCCATATATATATATATATATATATATATATATATATATATATATATATATATATATATATATATATATATATATATATATATATATATATGCGAGGAAGAAGTTCAATGGTTCCGGTGGGAAATGTAGTCGAAAAAAGAGGACGACAAACGTACGAAACGCAAATTTTACTAACGTTTCGGCAGGAGGACCTGCCTTCGTCAGAGATGGCAGGAGGACCTTCGGCAGGTCCTGCCGAAACGTTAGTAAAATTTGCGTTTCGTATGTTTGTCGTTTCGTACGTTCTTCAACTATATATATATACGAGGCATGACGGCGACGCCGACAGCAAAAAGCAGCCGAGAGTGTCCATATAATTGCTATCGCAATAAAATAGCGCAGTTAGGTGTCACTTGAACATGCCTATACATATGCCTCATTGACATTTTGATGATAAGGTGATTACTTGTCGAGTTATAAACATCATTAGGACTAATTAACTAAACATAATTAACGAAAAAAAGTAGTGGCTCACTACAGTATACTGGGAACAATATGCACTAGGTGTGCTTCACGTAAGGACGTTCCTCTTTTTTTAAATCGTGCTGCGTGATATTTAGGACACCCTGTATAGTGGGAAATATCCTTAGCTGTGTCTGGGGAAGAAGCAGAAGAAGAAGACGCTCTGGCTTGCCTGCCCTGTGTTCTGTGTCTCGTGAACAGAGCTGCGTCAAGTGCCGCCATGGATACGACTGAAGAAGACCTGCAGAGGATCCTTGACCAGCAGGGCAAGGCACTCCCCTTGAAGACTGCCTTCAGCCTCGGCACGTGCGTGAGTGGTGGCTTGGAGTACGTGGGAAAGCAAGATCTCAGGAAGGCGCACGACGGCACCATTGAGTTCGCGAGTCGAGAGGCCCGCACTGGTGCCCACACGCGAAGGGGTGCCGTGGAACTCCTGGGATACAACCTGCTCCAGTGGCTTTGTTGCCGACTGCTTCGGGAGGACAACCTCAAAAGCCCCAAGTACGTCAGCCAACAGAAGAGCTCGCTGATAGAAAATTTCAGCCTTCTGATGAGCAAGTGCTTCCCACACGGGAACATTCCATGCGGCATCAGAGTTCCAGCAGTACGTGACATCCGTGCTATTTGAAGACACGCTACGCTACCGACGGCTAAAGAGGATCGTGGAGAAGGGCATCCGGGCGGCGAGTTTCAAGGCCTGAAAGCAGGTCTTCGGGCCACCAAAGATGCCGCGTTGCTACTCCTCCTTGCCAAAAAAGCTGGCGCTGCAAAATATCATCCTCGCCGAGGACACCAGGGTCAAGAGCTCGCGCTGACTCGTTAGTGTTGAGTGGTTCATACTAAAGTGACTGCAATTGTTCTTGCTGCCTCGTTCATGTATTCTGAAATGTCGTGCACTTTTTTTTTCATATGTGCTTCGTCCCGATATATATTTTGCAATCGTAATAAAGAGTATTCGCTGCTACACAATCCGGATTGAATTGGTTGCCCTCACTTTTAGCGTTTGTTTAGGGTCTTCTTCACAGCACTTTCCCAAGTTGTGCCTTGTCAAATCTGTAGACAGCCAATGCAATGCAGATAGCACCGACAATAGCAGTCAAGGAGCACGACTGAAGTGCGCAAAATGCAGTCAACTCGAACGATTCGAATCGAAGGAAGTCACAGTAAAGGTGCAGAACAGCCCAAGAAAGTGAGAAGAGCGCAAAGTTTTTCGTAGAAACTGTGATTAACATACCTTTCAACAACATTACGCCACGCACAACTGTCATCTTTTCATGGAAATTAGTCTAAGCCAGTCACTGACAAAAGACGCGCACAATGTGGACCGAGTCATAAAATCAAATCAACTTCAACAATTGCAAGTCAGCCTATCCCAATCCTTATATGACTTTATAAACATCAAAACGATTGCAACCGCAACTTATGCATGTTCTGCCAGCCAATTGGCCATCCCGTGCCTGTCGTTTTTATTGCCACTTACATGCGCTAATAAAATTAATTACCTACAGTCACATGCAAAGAAACCAAACCGGAACGATGGTGAGCTCTAAAGTGTGTTCATCCAGCCTCTCGCGATGTGGGTCGAGGTACAATACACACCTTGGTTGATCTCGGTTAAAAGTGCTTGTGAAAGCCTTACGTCGTTTTCAAGCGAAAGCGAGATATAGGGCATCAGTCTTTTGTGCGTGCCCTTGAATGAAATGATGCTCATATCACGCTACACATTTTTATGCGAGAAAAAAGGAAAAGCTTGATCAAACTTTAACTTTTTTTGTGTCCAGACACTCAGTGCTTAGCAAAACCAGTTTAAATATGGGGTATTACGTGCGAAATCTACATCATTATGAGGCACGCCGTAAGGGTGTACTCTGGGCTCATTTTGATCACTAGAA
Organism: Rhipicephalus appendiculatus; assembly: GCA_030522465.1. Classification (NCBI taxonomy): domain Eukaryota; kingdom Metazoa; phylum Arthropoda; class Arachnida; order Ixodida; family Ixodidae; genus Rhipicephalus; species Rhipicephalus appendiculatus. Next base: position 534,797 of record JALIZH010022193.1, on the reverse strand, counting down.
ATTCTTTTCCGTGATCAAAAGCACTTAGATGTACACAGTCCGTCCTGAAAGAGAGAAGACTGGAGACTGAAAACACACTTTATTCGGCAACATCATTCGATACGCCTGCTATTCTTCAAAATTAAAAGTCAGTTTCGCCGCAAGGGCGAAGCAATGAATGTGATAGCAACAAATTGGAATGTCACGCGAAGAACGGCAAGCAGATCGAAACGTGCAGCGCGCTGCTCAAGCACAAAGGACGCACGAAAAGAACACACACAGGAGGAGCGCGAACAACGTTCGCAGCTCGACACCTAACGAGCTGCTCAAGCACAAAGGACGCACGAAACGTACACACAGGTATACACAGGACGAGCGCGAATAACAAGTGTCACAGCTGTTGCTTCACAGTGTTTGAACAGCGCGCTCCTTTCGCGAATGGGGCCTCTGCAGCCAGCGAAGTGACCTATGTGCGCTCTGTAACCAAAACGCAATCTTTCCGGCGAAAGCAGACGACGTGCAAACTGCCCGTATCATGAAATAAGCGCGCGCGCGCAGGGCAAAGTGCACGTTGACGAGCGAACGCATCGCAACGAGCGGGGCGCCGAGTGCGCCCTTCGCGCGATCTCTCTGGTAATGCAGAGAACACGCTGACATTCGATATATCTCCAAAAAAAAAAAAGCCGGCAGATCCCACGCACTGTGGGAGTCGATGTAATGCGAAGCAGCCAGGAAGGAGCAGATCATGCTTTACATAATTTGCATGTCATGTTTTACATGTTAGGAACTATCATTTATGTTCGTCATGCAGTCACGTCGCGCAATACCAATTTTGGTGTATATCCAGCTAGCGAACTGGACGCAAGCGCACCATGAGCGTGGCATGTAAATGGCGTTGTAGATGGCATGCATGCCAAGGTTTTCATGTTACCACCTGCCACTTATGTTCATTATACAGTCATGTCACTCAATACCAAATTTGGTGTACCTCAACCTAACGAAACGGCCGCGAGCACGCCATGAGCGTGGCATGCAAGTCATATCGCACATGACAAGTCATGATTTCCATATTACCACTTGTCATTTATGTTCGTCATACAGTCATGTCACTCAATACCAAATTTGGTGTATCTCAAGCTAACGAAACGGCCGCGAGCACGCCATGAGCGTGGCATGCAAGTCATGTCGCACATGACAAGTCATGATTTCCATATTACCAGTTGTCATTTATGTTCGTCATACAGTCATGTCACTCAATACCAAATTTCGTGTATATCAAGCTAACGAAACGGCCGCGAGCGCTCCATGAGCGTGGCATGCAAGTCATGTCGCACATGACAAGTCATGATTTTCATATTACCACTAGTCATTTATGTTCGTCATACAGTCACGTCACTCAATATCAAGTTTGGTGTATATCAAGCTAACGAAACGGCCGCGAGCACGCCATGAGCGTGGCATGCAAGTCATATCGCACATGACAAGTCATGATTTCCATATTACCACTTGTCATTTATGTTCGTCATACAGTCACGTCACTCAATACCAAGTTTGGTGTATATCAAGCTAACGCAACGGCCGCGAGCGCGCCATGATCGTGGCATGTAAATCATGTTGTTCATGACATGCACGTCATTATTTGCATATTACCACCTGTCATTTATGTTCGTCATACAGTCACGTCACTCTATCCCAAATTTGGTGTATATCAAGCTAACGAAACGGCCGCGAGCGCGCCATGAGCGTGGCATGTAAATCATACTTTTCATGACAAGTTAGACATGATTTTCATGATATGACCAGTCATTTATGTTTGTCATACTGTCATGTTATGCCATGCCAAATTTGGTATAAATCCCATTAACGATACGGCCAGGAGAGCACAAAGTCGTAGGCGGCTAGATAGATAGATAGATAGATAGATAGATAGATAGATAGATAGATAGATAGATAGATAGATAGATAGATAGATAGATAGATAGATAGATAGATAGATAGATAGATACGCTCAAACTCGCCGAAGTTCGCTAAGAAATGCTTCGCATTTAAAAACGGCGTACCGCCAGCGGTAAATGGTGTATGTAAATAGCTCGCCGGAAGTACGTTGAAGGACGGAGCATTTCTTTCTTTCGCATTGCCCAATGCTCTCTTCTAAAGTTTGCATTCAGTTTTATTATAAGTAGCGGCTGTCCTAAGAACGCTGTTTTCAGGCTGAGTTGGCATGGCGTCTTTTATGTACTTTTCAGCGTTTTTCAGCCTCTAGAACGGCCCGACGAAAGGAACATAACGCGATCTTGGGAACGCGGGTTAGGAATTCAATTTTCTCGAAGTCAGGATTTTCCTGAAATGTGCAATTCCTGAATATGGACATTCCGCGTTGTTCAGCAGATCACTTTTAGTCCGCCTACTTGAAATATTTCAGTGAAGCGCCCATAGAGAGTGTACTGCTTCCCAATCTTCCCAAAGCTCTCTCCAAGCTCAACAATCTTTTTCGAAGCTAATGACAACCTACTGATGCACGTAGACCATCCTAACAGGGGCAAGTCCTAACCGTGCATCACGCCAATTCGTACAATGTTACAGGTGTCGTTATCCTTTGAGTTAGTACATCCTGTAGGTGCTGTTGCACTGCATGTTAGAGGTAAAGAACGGAGATAGCCCATTGAATCGCTGCCCTTGGTTTCACAACGCCATTGATCCTGCCTCTCTCTGAGAATGGAACCCGTGCCGTTGGAAAACAAGCCCGTTCATGAATCGCCTAGTACTCGAACAAAACGCAACAAAGTGTAGCGGGCAGCTGCGGTTTGAAACGTAAAGGGGGGGCGGGGGGGCACCAATGACCTCGTGAGTTGCAAAAGTTCGGAAGCACCGGGGTGGGGCGCTCGCGATTGTCTGCGTCACACGGCAAAGTAAGAAAGGAAACAACACCCTTAATGAAGAGGCCGATCGCCGCGCCCCCCGGTCGGATTAATCGCGGGACACTCTCCGTGCAGCAGGAGATGAGAAAAGAAGGGCGCGTGTGGGAGTTTAAGGGGAGGGGGGCTTCTTCGTCCACGCATTCGCGAACTCACTCACGCCGCGTGACACCGAAAGGCGCTTCCCGCTCCCTCAGGGTGGCGCTGGGCTCGCGCTACGAATGTGGCGAGAAAACTCCGAGATGGCGCTGCCATCTGGGTGCCGTCATGTGAAATGCGTTGCCCTCATTCTTCAAACCGCGCCGGCACGCACCTGAGGTTATTAGAAGGTGTACGGCTAAGTGGTCGGGAGTGAAGCGATATTATGCAAAGTACGTGAGCGAGTGCGCGCGCGTGTGTGCGTGCAGGCGTCGAAGTCGCCAAATTAAGAGTCTCGGCGCGCTTTTAACGGAGCTCCGTTGTGGAGATTAGCGGAGCTTTGATTTAATAAGACACCCCCCCCCCCCCCCTACCTTGCTCTTCGTCCGTCCACCCGCTTTTTCCTGTCGACTCTTGTCGTATGTACGCGGAGCTCAATTTGCATCGCTCGATGTCCCGTCGCGCCGTTTTTCTTTCGCTCTCTCTCTTTTAATCCTCGTTGGCTCATCGCGCGTGCTTACATTTGTAGCCGTGCGAAGGCGGAATCGCTTCACAATGGCACTTATACGGCATGCGCGGATAAAGGCTGGGTGTGTACCGGTTAACAAAGGTCGCTGACGAAGCAAAAGGCAAGACTGAATAAGAGGGAGGGGCGCGAATAATAATTGAGGTACTTGTTAGACGGAGCTTTTACGCGTTCTCGCGGAATTGGTGTCGTGGCAGTTCAGGCAGCTAACGTAATGGGTACGTTGAGAGCGCACTGATGAACGTGCCCTTGTGGCGCAATAAAAACAGCGAGTGATTTTTTTTTAGGGCGCGCTTTCAGCGATGAACTTCATACTCACACAGCTTAACATAGCTATAATGTAACTACAGACGCCACGATGAATCAAAATCAAATAGTCCAAAATTTAATTCCAGTTGAGCAACACAACTAAGTAAGTTAAGTTTTGTTAGCGTTTATATTTAACTTTGGGAATGATTTTTATCATTCTCATTGTGGATAGATGTTTCCTGTTTTCCCTCGTGGCTTCTATGGTATTAGTTTTAGTTTTCTCTATTTTTTATTTCAGAGGCCACTTTCACATTTGTACTTGTCTAAGCCCTTTGTGCAAAGGAGTTAGTACATAAAATTACCACTTCATGAATGTAGGAAGTTTACGTAGAATTAAGGATTGTGCATTATTTTCCGGTCTGCAGGTGTTATGTAATCACGTCTGCTTTTTCAGCATCTCTATATAATGTTTTCTTTGTTATCTGCCTTTTAAAACTAAAATGTTTGTATTGCATAAATTATTATTTTCCTAATGAAACTCGTGTAGTTGCTTCTGCCATGGCTGCTAAAAAATTCTCCATCTCCCGCTAAAGGGAACCAGGATGCGAAGCAGCGGGGAGATAATTAGCTTGAGCGGGAGGAACGTCGCCGCTCTCATTTCGCGGCAGCGGTCCGGGCGCTCATCGCGGCGCTGCACAAGAGAGAGAATGAGGCGCGCGCGCTCCGTCATTTTCATACCGCGGAACTACCGTGGCGCCCCCAGCGGAGTATGCAGCTGTCACACCTACCTGTCGTGCGCGCCGCTGCGTAGAGGATTCCTAGAGGAAAGGACGGGGGGATCGTAGGAGAGGAGAGAGAGGGGGGAGGGGACGTGCATGCGCTGTGGGGGTGTGGGACGCGGGAGCAGCTCCGTAGAGTAGAGGATTCCTAGAGGAGAGAGGGGGGAGAGGACGCGCATGCGCTGTGGGGATGTGGGACGCCGGAGCCGCTCCGAAGAGTAGAGAGGACGCGGATGCACTGTGGGACGCGGACGCCGCTCCGTAGAGTAGATGATTCCTAGAGTAGAAAGGGGGGTGAGCGTAGGAGAGAATAGGGGAAGGGACGCGCTGTGGGACGCTCCGTAGAGTAGAAGATTCCTAGAGGAGAGAAAGGGGGTGAGCGTAGAAGAAAGAGGGGGAGGGGACGCGCATGCGCTGTGGGACGCGGGAAGGAGGGACGGACTAAGCCCCCTCCAAACACATGCAAGCAAGATTAAGAAATGGGGTCAACCTGGGCGACAGACACCACCTGCCTAGACATTGCCAAGCAGCCTCTCTGTGCTCTCGACCATGACTCAAGGAATGGGGTCAACCTGGGCGACAGACACCACCTGCCTAGCCATTGCTAAGCAGCCTCTCTGTGCTCTCGGCCATGACTCTGGTGACTGTAGTAGTGGTTGACGGCCTTCATATTACTACAGTGTTCTGGTTCGCATAATGGGTGCTTCCCTACTTCATGAAAGTGGCCGGACGCGGGACGCGGGACGGCGGACGGGGGACGCGGGACGCGGGAGGGACGGACAGAGCCCCGAGCATAAGATGATTCGCATCTAAAAGGCAGCTGGCAGTATTTGGCGAATAAACTAACTAACTAACTAACTAACTAACTAACTAACTAACTAACTAACTAACTAACTAACTAACCAACCCCGTAATTTGTTTTCTTGATACATTCGATGACTTGACTATATCTTGCCAAATTGGCCAGTATAAATTCATGTCAGAAGAAGCACACGGACAGCAGGCAAGAAGACACCTGTAGTAAGTATCCTACTTTAAGTATCCTAGCACCTGTAGTAAGTATCACCGTGTTGCGTTCATATGAGAAACATTAGGCGCATGAACCGCCAAACAGTTCAGTTGAAGCGCATTCTCCTTCATCCTTTGCACTATGCGACGCTTTCAGCGGTTTAAAATAAATGAAGGAAAAACACTATGATATGCCTGCAGGTCTCATGTTCGCAGATGCAAGGGTGTTCGTCTGGAATCTGATAGGGGATTCTAACCTTCGCAATGAGAGGACTTCCTTTTTTTTTTTTTTTTGACAGCGCAGCTGTTTAAGCTCTTCGATCCGCCGATTTGCGTGACCAGCTCCACAGAAAACGGGTATGTTCCAAGCAGCTCCTAGCATAGCATAGCCATGGGTAGTATAGTATAGCGAGGGGCTGGGAAAGGAAAGTGATGGGAGCAGGAAGGTATGGGCAGGCGGCTCTTAGCATAGCATAGCCATGGATAGTATGGTATAGCGAGGGGGGTTGGAAAGACAAGTGAGGGGGGATGAAGAGATATGTGAGTGAGGGAGTAGGAAAAGAGGAGGGGAGAGGGTAAAACATGGCGTAGCCTTGTATAGTATGGTTTAGCGAGGGGGGTTTGAGAGAGAAGTAAGGGTGAGGTGGACAGATGCTAGGGTTAGGAGGAGGGAAAGGAGGAGAGAAGGCAATAGAGAAATATAAAAGGTAGATAGAAAGATGAAAGAAAAAAAAGAAAGAAGTAGATGTAGAAAACATGACGAAAGAAAGAAGTAGATGTAGAAAACATGACGAAAGAAAGAAACATGAAAGAAAGGAGAAAGAAGAAGATGAAAAGGAACAAAGATGAAAGAACTCATTCTGTGTACTCCAGGCGGCAGCGCTTGCTTGCCAGCTCCGCTGTTTGCTCAGATCCCAAAGGTGTGGAGGTGGCGCGAAGCGGACTTCGTTTCGATAATACTGACGTCCGTGCTCTACCGTGAGTGCTGACGCTACGTCACACCATAAGTTTCCCTTTAAACGCTACTGTAGTCGGCGTACTTGGTAGGCCCGCGATGGGCACACAACTGCTAACAACTGCTACTCTTACCCGCCACGGTGGTCTAGTGGTTATGGTGCTCGACTGCTGACCTGCAAGTCGCGGGATCGAATCCCAGCCGCCGCGGCCGCATTTTCAATGGAGGAGAAAATGCTTGAGGCCCGTGGGCTTAGTTTTAGGTGCACGTTAAAGAACCCCAGGTGGTCAAAATTTCGGCAGTCCTCCACTACGGCGTCTCTCATAATCATATGGTGGTTTTGGGACGCTAAACCCCAACAAATATTATTATATTATTATTACAACTACCACACTTACTAAACACGTCGACCCACCTCGTAAGGCTTGACTCAAAGCCAAAAAAAATCAGATAGACAATTACTCGCTGACCGCTTCGCATGAAACCGATTCCCACAAGGTGTGCGATCTGCCGATTTTTTTATACATGAAAAAAAAAAATACAACTTCCCATCTCCCGCTAAAGGGAACCATGGGTGGATGCGAAGCAGCGGGGAGGTGGTTAGCTTGAGCGGGGAGAAACGTCGCCGCTCTCGTTTCGCGGCAGCGGCCCGGGAGCTCATCGCGGCGCTGCACAGGAGAGAGAATGAGGCACGCGCGCCCCCCTCATTTTCATACCGCGGAACTACCGTGGCGCCCCCCAGCGGAGTATGGAGCTGTCGCACCACCTGTCGTGCGCGCCGCTCTGTAGAGCATTCCTAGAGGAGAGAACGGGGGGGGACCGTAGGAGAGGAGAGCGAGGGGACACGCATGCGCTATGAGGGTGTGGGACGCGGGAGCCGCTCCGTAGAGTAGAGGATTACTAGAGGAGAGAGGAGGAGAGGACGCGCATGCGCTGTGGGACGCGGGAGCCGCTCCGTAGAGTAGAGGATTCCTAGAGGAGAGAGGGGGGAGAGGACGCGCATGCGCTGTGTGACACGGGAGCCGCTCCGTAGAGTAGAGGATTCCTAGAGGAGAGAGGACGGGCATGCGCTGTGGGGATGTGGGACACGGGCGCCGCTCCGTAGAGCAGAGGATTCCTAGAGTAGAGAAAGCGGTTGAGCGTAGGAGAGGAGAGATAGGGGGAGGGGACGCGCATGCGCTGTGGGATGTGTGGGACGCGGAGGCCCCTCCGTAGAGTACAGGATACCTGGAGAAGAGAAAGGGGGTGAGCGTAGGAGAGGACAGAGAGAGAGGAGGAGGGGACGCGCATGCGCACGCGCATACGCTAAAATGTAGCATACACCAAGCACGGTGATATTGGGAGAGCCGCGCCTCGATCGCTATCTTTTTCTCAAGCGCATACAGACTATGCTGTATCCATCTCGGACAGGAAAGAAATGGCTGCCGCATTCGTACCTGTCACAGCGCCGCGCACTGCTTGTAGCTGGTCACGCAGGAAAATAAAATGAAAACAAAGAGTGTGGTCACAGCGGGCGCGTTTGACGGACTTGCTGCTCGGCTGCATAAATGAGCGGCAAAGGCTTATCCTGGACGCCAGACTACGCTGCAGCATCCGATCGCAGTGCTGGAAACTCGTTCCCGGTTGCTATACCCATCGCTCGCAAGCATCGAGATAAGCGTGGGACCGTTTTGGCGTGGCGTTCACGATCACTCGAACGGGGAAGCGGAACGGACCTTCTTGCGCGTTAATTTTGGTTGCGCTTAAGGGGGCCGGGTTTGTCGATTAGCCTACACCGCTTCGACTGCGATTCTTGGTGTGACAAGCGCCAGACGCCAGCGTAGGGAGCGAGTGATCGGAAGATCGAAAGTACACGACCCAGTGTGGATGCAAGAGCGATCATTGATACACGAGAACGGCTGCCACGTGTTGCTTGCTCCTCTATAAGGACACGCGGCAACACTAGTCATACATATGCTTTCTGAAGCTACCGGAAGACGCCGACACAAAATTATGCTAACGCCACTTTGGCAGCGGTTAAAACGAAATCAACTTTTCATATTTTTTTTTAAATTAGGCGAGTAAGCCTGCATTCATATTAAAAAAAACAGCGCGAAAACAACAAGGTCGAGACAGATGAAACAGGACTAGAGCTGCAGTAGTAATGTAGTAAGCCTACCACATTTCACCAATCGTGACGTCACGTTTCGTCGCGTTACACGGTGACGTTATCACACAACATGGTCGCTTGGTCAAAAACTGGCCCCATCACGGAAGCAATGCAAAACCAGTTGATGTGAAGAAAGCCTTCGGAGGGGAGCGGGGGAGGATCAACACATCGACTGAGAAGAAAAAGATATTTTTCGCCTTGAAGTCGTCTTATAGGAGAATGCGTAAGGGACTGTACACTAGTGATGCAGAACTATCGATGGTACTATCGATACTATCGATAGTTGAGCCACTATCGAACTATCGATGGTACAAGAAACTATCGATAAGCGCTATCGATAGTAAGTTTGAAAGTACAGTGGTCAACACACATGTCTAGAACGATGGAGAATGTCGCATTGGGAACAGCACCAGCGACATCTGCTGTTCGAAACGGGCCAATTCTGAGCATGCGCGGCGCCACTGATGTGCCCGCCTTGCAGTTTCCGTCCTTGATTATCGCTGCGGCCGCGATAATTGCTTTGGTCCACCAGAAGCGCAGTCAACTGTGTGCGCCAAAAAGAAAAAAAAAAAAGCGCAGTCACCCGGATTGGCTCCTGCTATACTGTGAACTTATTCCCGATTCGTGGTATCGTATAATACCGAGAACGGTGCGCTTCGTTTTTTGCTTTTTTTTTTTTTTTTTTTTTTTGCGCTAAACCGTTCAGAGTGCTTTCGACGGCCGAAGCGGTTGTTGCATCCTCAGTGATAAACAAGGATAAAAAATGCAAGGCACGCGCGCCGTTGGCGCCGCGCATACTCAGGTGTGGCGTATTTACGACTGCAGATGTCGCCCGTGTAGTTCCGAGCACGACGCTCCTTCGTTCTAGAAATGAGAGTTCACCACTGTACAATCGATAGTATAAAATCAACTGCGTGAACTCATTGCAGCATAAACTTGAGTCTCAGAATGCGTGGTAGTATATGGCGGAGCAGGAGAAGAAGGCAGAAGGGCAAGAAAGTTGACGTGCTTGCGCTCCTTCAGCAGAATGAGTGGCTGACATTATTAAGCTGAACTGGTCAGCTTTAGCAGAAAGGAAGTTGTCACATGTGGCGGAACTGCGCGGCTTCAAACTTATATTGCATTTCGTGATTTCAAAATAAGAATATCAAAAGCTAAGTTTTAATTGTAAGGTGTAACTGGTTACTTTAGAATACGGATTTATTTATGGACATATTCCGGCATTTTGATTGCGGCAATAATTTATTTCTTTCGCCAGAAGAGTGCTCATAAATTATGCGAACTGAGTACTGCTGATAGCAGGCTATCGCAAATCATTTGGCAATATCGCCGTCCAACAACAGCATAGTTATTCACAACACTATTGATTATACTATCGGCTGCAATACTCCTGATGACACTATTGATTGCACTCTCGATAATATCGATTGTTTAGCTATAGTAGTGCTATCAATTGATTCTTTACACTATCGATAGATAAAAAAAAAGCTATCAATATTTTCTGTTATTTGTTCTGTGTATGGGTGCCCGTAGTGATGCAGAACTATCGTTAAATGGACTATCGATAGTATCGATAGTTTAAACAAGAACTATCGGTACTATCTATATACAGTCCATTTACCGATAGTTCTGCATCACTACTGTATGCTTTCCGCACAGCCGCACCGCACGTGGCGGGACACCTGCCGCACGCGAGCGTTTATACTAGAGTTATACCGCATTTCGGTTATACTAGAGTTTTCATCATCTCATTGAAATCAGTGTTTAAGCGCGCTGTGCTTATAGAGACACCAGGGAGCGATGAAAGTGCTTTTGATTTCAAAAATGGCAGAGTGCAGCCTTATCGCTACAGCGATGGGAAGTCATCTATAGTTCTTAACAGCATACCTAATTTAATGTCACACTCTGCTACGGTAAGCGACGATCATAGGCTAAAGCGTCATCTCCGTCTGTTTGCTGTCTTTGTTCGGAGAGGTGGGTCATGCGCATGGAGCATAATGTATCACGCCAATGCCGAGAAACTCAATGAGTCGGATGTAAAGATATTATCAATGCATTTTCCATACGGGTCTTTATCAGAGCATAGGTGAGAATAATTAATTTAATTAATTTAAAAAGCAAAAATTTCTTTATCCCCCCCTCTCCCACCCATCCACGAACTTCATGTCGGTGGATGGCTTTCTTGTCGACTAAACAGGCCCAATCCAGGGGACCTTGATGTGATAGATGGTAGGGGACCTTGATGTGATAGATTGTAAGCATGCTTCTGTTTTCCGTTCTGGGAGACGGGGCGGAGGCGTGTCCCTTTATGTTCACCAGCATAATCACTTCTACACTCTAAGGGAGTTTACTTGCATGTGCGATGATTTTGAAACGGTTGCTGTTGTGTGCCGCAGCTTTGTTATAGCTGTTGTTTACCGCCCGCCTCACGCGGTACTCTCAAATTTTCTTGACTATGTCGAAGCATTGCTACATCACGCCAACGCTAACAATTGGCAGGTCATTATTGTTGGTGATTTTATTGTAAACCAGTTTGTCGATAATCAAGCAAAATTTCAGCTGCTTGAAGTTATGCTTGCGAACAACTGCGATAACCTAATTCAACAAGCCACGAGGGTTACCGCGCAGTGTGATACGCTCATTGATTTATGCTTCACAAGTGTACCAAAGGCTGAAACTTACTCTGGTGTCCTAGCTACAGATATCAGTGACCATTTATCCATATTTGCAATTTTTCCAACTCATAATTATTCGAAAGAAATAGGGTTCACTACGAGATACATAAATCAACGTAGCATCACTTTATTTCAGTCTCTAGTCGCGAGCACAGACTGGGAAGCGGTGTATTCAGAGCGTAATCCGTCTAAATCATATGAAATATTTCTGTCAAAATTACAGCAGAGTTATGATGCTGCTTTTCCCTTGACAGCAGTAGTTAAGCACAGAAAGGCCCGGAAGGCATGGATTACGAGCGACCTTTATTATCGTATTAAACAAAAAGAAAAATTATTCGCTACTTTTCTAAAAACACGTGATCTTCAAATATTACAGGAATTTAAGAAGTTTAGAAATAGGTTGAATGCTGACCTCAAGAAGGCTAAACTTGTCTTTTTTGAACGCAAATTTGAAAGTGTTGCGCGGAACAGCCGCAAGACATGGAAGATCTATCGTGAACTAACGAGCACTCCTTCATCAGGAGTACCACCGGAATTAGAAGTTGACGGTGTAAGATACTCTGGTCATTCTTTAGCAAACTTGTTAAACAATTATTTTATCAACGTTGGCGCTGCTGAACCCCTCCCTACTGTACACCCTGAGCGAAATTGTATGACGTACGTGCATAGTGCTGTAAAAGACACGCTGTTCCTGCCTCCTACTTCAGAAGATGAAATAACATCTATTCTAGGTTCCCTTGAAAATAAATCAGCAGCAGGAGAAGACGGCATAAAAGCTTCACCAGTTAAGGCTGTGGCACATGACACTGCAACGCCATTAACCCACATTTTTAACGAAATGATATCGTCCGGTACATATCCTGATAGGCTAAAAATTGCTCGTGTGACTTTACCTCATGAAGGTGGGAAGAGTAATGTGTTGGGCAATTACAGACCAATATCTGTGCTATCAATATTTTCTGAAGTTGCAGAGAAAATCTTGTGCACGCGATTTAATTAATTTTTATCTGCAAAAAATGTTATTATAGAGCAACAATTCGGATTTCAAAAGGGAAAGTCTACAGAAAAGGCACTAGTGCGAATTAAAGATAAAATCATCCAAAACATTGAAAACAGGTTATTTACAGTAGGCATATATCTAGATTTCCAGAAGGCCTTCGACTCCATCAAACACGAAATTTTATTCCATAAACTTGAAGCCTATGGCTTTAGAGGTAAAGCTCAAAACCTCATCCGTAGTTATCTACAGAATCGCTTACAGTACATTTGTCTCCCGGACGCTCAATCTGAAAAAACTGTAATCAAGTATGGGGTCCCTCAAGGCTCTGTACTAGGCCCTCTACTATTCATAATATATGTAAACGACATCGTTAATATACCTTTTACTGGTGAGGTGTTAATGTATGCCGACGACACTAGTGTTTTCTTTTCTGGGGCTGATTTGAAGGATCTAGAGGCAATGTCAAATAAATGGTTGAATGAACTTGATCTTTGGGTATCTTCTAATAAATTAAAAATAAATGTTAAAAAAACGAAGTTTATGCTTTTCTATCCGAAGAATAAAGATGTAGATTACATTATGAAACTGTATTACGGCGATTCTCAGCTAGATCTTGTAGATTATCATTCATTTCTAGGCGTTACTTTTCAATCAAATTTAAGCTGGTCCCGACACGTGAACAATGTAAGAATGAAGGTAGCGAAGTCGATCGTCATGTTGAACCGCTTACGTAACTTCTTAACAACCAAGTTAAAGAGGGAATTGTATTTTTCAGTAATCCATTCTCATTTTAGTTATTGTTTGTTAGTATGGGGAACAGGAATTAAGACCGATAACGAGAAACTCTCCTCATTGCAGAGAAAGGCAGTTAGACTACTTCACTCGGGATATAATAGAAATCCATCGGAGCTCATGTCGAAGTACAAAATTCCGCATTTCTACCTTACTTACAAAATGAAATTGTCTATGTACATATATTGTGAAGCATCGGGAGACTGGTGTTCATTCAGCCGTCGCTACTTAAATAGGAACACCGGTCATGACCTACGTAAAACACGCATAGTTCTTGAAAGAACGCGTACCAACTATGGGATGCAGGCAATTGATTGCCAAGTCATGAAATTGTGTAATGAGCACCCTGAAATAATTGAAATGGCACGATCGTGCACCAACTCTAAAAATTTTAAATTGAAAATTCGGTCATTCTTCAAAATTTAGGATATGTTGATATTTTGGGCACGTTTGATTGGGCTGCAGTCTCCCATACGCTGTATGTATATATAGGTGAATATATGTGTAAATGTATATCTGTGTATATATGTGTATATATATGCGTATATATATCAGTATGTATATATCTGTGTGCGCATTCGCATGGTTTATTATTATTATTATTATTATTATTATTATTATTATTATTTTTTAACCTACTTGTGCCCAGATGCGGCATCTATGTTAATTAGTAGTATTTGTTGCTGTTTGTCTCGGCATCTTGTAGTATAGAATTGTTCTGTTGTCAAGCTGACGGCTGCATTGGTGATTATGTATATTTCATGCATTCATTTGTATTTTGATTTTGTATGCATTGTTATTTTCAATTGCGCATGAGTATGTAAGCACTGCTGCTGTTACGCCCAGCGCGAGCAGGACCACGTCAGGAGGCATACCACCTCCTTTTGTCCTGACCGCGGGCAATGCATCTGTATTGTCCAAAAAATGAAATAAATGAAATAAAATAAATGAAATAGATGGCGACGTGGCCCTTTGATCCTGGTGCTAGTGCGCGGCATGCATTTTTACGAAAGCTTCAATGTCGTTCGTGCTGTGCGGTGAATCTGGAGATGATGCAGCTTTGTAACACTCACACGTCTCACAGCTTTACCCATCAGAGCTAGCAAGTGAGAGGGCAAAGCAACATATATCTCGGCAGGTGTGCTGGGACGCTATCCTTTGATATGTACATTGATGTCCATACTGTTTCGGTGCAGTTTTATTGCCGTTGATTTGCCTTCGTTACTTGCCCGTCATTTTAGGCAGTTGTGCTTCGAAAATCCACCTGATGCGATCAGCCTCTTGGGAAGACTGCGCGAGCAGTAGGATGCCTTTTTAAAGGGGCCATAACACCCAATTTTCGATCATAATTTGTGTTATGTGGGTTAATCCTTGTGCATTCACAAATAAGCTGGCGAAATTCTACCGCATTTGGTCGAGCACTCAAGCTATGATTGAATGTTTTTATAAACACGCAAGTGGCCTGAGAGTCGGGCAACACTGGCGCACTCACGAGCCGTGACGTAACAAGGCGCTAGCTGTGCGAGCGTCTGAATAACGGCGAACGACATGGTGCCGTGGTCAGCTGCGCGTGAAATCGAGATAAGTTAGCATTCTTTGGCTTGCCACTGAAATTGAACTATTTGCAGCGGTTGAAACTTCGGTAGAAGACGACGGCTCCGCGCCTTCCAGTACATGACGTCACACGCGCCATGGCAAAATGGCGGTCGCCGGCAATGGGCGGGGTTTGCGGCAGGCGACTTCTAGGGCTGGTTCTGCACTGATATATTCTTTTACGGCCTACTTTTCATGTCTGTATAGGCATAATAGACCCTCTACTTCTAGTTTTCGCTGCAAACCACGAACTGTTGGGTGACCGTGTCATGGCCCCTTTAAGTGCCCCGCACCACGGAAGCTCAACTTCATCCCACAATAGTTCGTCATCTGACAAAGTGGCAAGACACGCAGCGATAATGCCACTAAGTGGAAACCAAGCAACCACAATCCACTCAACAACGAGCTGTACAGCAGCGTCAACGACCAGCAAGGCATCGATCGACAAGCAAGGCGTTGACAAACAAGGCATCTCAGAACAAGGCATCGACAAGTGAGGAAGCGACAAAGCTGGTTCCAAGAAACAAGGCATCGTCAAACAGTGTACGTATCTCCACCCAAACGCAACGACGAGCCTGACAACGAGATACAAGACGTCCGGCAAGGACGACGACGACGACAGACAACGCAGCGACTTGTAAACATGTAACGACCAATCCAGTGACTACCGTGGCAAGAGCCAAGTCCCCGCACCTCCTCCGACTCGCTGTGCCGCGTCGTCTCAGCCAAGGCACCAATTCAGAAACCAGCTTCATGATTCTGCCAAAGGAACCGCTGGACTAGCATCTATACGGGGTAAGACTCCCTTTGGTGATGACTCTATGCATTTTTGAAAATGAGGAAAGGCACTGAAAAACGCATTCGTTATGACCTGCGTGCTTCCACCTTAAATACGTATATTGCTGCATTTACAGCGCCTAAACGTTTACGCCTTACTTTAAGACCTCCTACCGCAGAAATGTCTAACAAAAATTTGTCGAGGTGGAACAAAACTCTTAAAAAAGCTTCGCTGCAGCTCACGATCATTGTTACTAATTATTATGAGTCATCCACAAAACAGTTAACAAACAAATAGAATCAAATGTTTTGCCACTCATAGTATTACAACCGAAGAAAAGGAGTTGCTTAATAATTACAGACAAGAAAACATTCGCGAGTTCAGAGACAAGAAATATAAGAAGTTGATGCGCTATAATATTTGCACTAGCGTCATCACCCTACATGATGCAACGTCTTCGGTGCATTCGTTCTCCACAGACACGGACAACATAGTAAATATTTCCAGTATCATGTCATTGACAAAATATTGGAGTGTTCTGACACGTGGTTGGAACTTTTGTACTGGCACCGGCAGATATAATGAATTCCAACTTATGAGTGACTTCCACAATTTAGAAATAAGAGTGCGTTCATATGAATGCTTCCATGATCGGCCTACATCTAACGAGACAACGTTTTTTTTTATATATTAAGCACTGGACTCGTTCTCAGAGGGATAAATGTCTCGATGTTTGCATCAGAGCAGTGCAGTGAGATGTACTGGAAGCATACGAAAGGCAATCACCATTCCATCGTAACTTCAGTGTGAAAGAAAGGGAAGTTATTAAAACACTGTGTAGCCGTGACAACATCGTCATTAAACCGGCTGATAAGGGTGGTGCAATAGTCGTAATGGACAAAAATAATTAGTTTCGGGAGGCCCATAGCCAACTGAATGATCATGCATTTTGCAGGCATTTGAGCTATGATCCGACCGAAGTAAAAAAGAAAGTTTAGAAGACCTTGTAAAAGAAAACAAAATTGCGACATCCGCACGTAAGTCATTAGTTCTCCTGAGCATAGTTGGCAGATTTAATGCGGTTCCTAAAATTCAAAAAGAAGTTAACCCAGGCCGAGCAATACTTTCAGGAATAGGAACCATCGCGGAAAGCCTGTCCCGCGATGTAGACAGCCTTATCAGCTCAATGCTTCCCAAGTTTTCTTCATATGCCAAGGATACTAAGCACTTTCTGTCTGCCGCAGCTGATTTGCATGTTCTAAGTGATGCTCTTCTGGTTACACTATGCGTGGCGTCGCTGTACATCCTCCATGCAGATGAGATTCAGTCTGTACTCCATGGTAACTACTCGGTAGATGATAAACCCAACGACGATTCCACCCTAGGCATTATTTTAGCACTAATCCTCGAGCTTAACAAGATTGAATTCGACGGCGTTCAAACCAGCGGCACCTCTACGAGCAAAAAAATAGGTCCCAATTATGCGAATATCTTGATGGGCATGCTAGGAAATGATTTCCTTGTCACTCGCGATTTTAAACCGCTTTATTAAAACACTTCATCGGCGACATTTTCTTAATTTGGCGCCTCGGTGAAGCTGCGTTACATTATTTCATTGCTGACTTCAACAACGCAGAACCATCAATTTCCTTTTCCCATTCTTATTCACCACTCATAACCTTCTTTCATGTCACTGTATCTTTGTGTAACCTAACGACAAACCTTTACAGAAAGTATGGTGTACAAGGATGGGGTAGTGTCTCGTATTCGCAGCAAATCAATGGGAGAACGGTGGTCACTTTTGCGACGACGCCACCAGAGGGGCGCCACGATCGAACGGTGTGCCTGGCGCGCGAAATTTAAGTTTACTGTGCGAAACTGTCTGCAGTTCTTGATTAAAATGGTCACATAACACGATTGAAGGTAAAGATATTTGAAAGATTTAAACACTTCAACACATTTTTTGGATGCATTGCTGCAATAAATAAAGTGTCGTCTGAGCTTGTGCAATTCCTATGGCAGAACAGCGACCCTGATCATCTCCATGCTTGCTGTTTTGATGGCAGAAGGCATAAAAAAACACATCGCTATTCATTCCATGCATATATAGGCCCGTCTAGCTATCACGCTAACTTGAAGTTATGCGACGAAAAAAACGAGGAGGGCCGGAAGGATAACATTAACATCGTCAGGTGAGTTCCACGGCCACCTCTCACCTGCATGAACCAGGATAGTAGCCGCTAAGGTTTTTGATAGAAAAATTATAACGCTAAATTGACGAATGCTGCGCAATTTCTATAGACATTTTACTCCTCAGAGAGGCGCAAAGCGCAGGAATGCAGCTAAATGCACAAATGCACCGCGGGGTGTTGGAATTTATTCTACGAGAAAAAGCTCCTAATTCCAATCAGTCTGCAAAAACTAGTAAACATCCTGAGGCATTGCGTATGCCATGTACACGAAAAAATTCGCTAACGCGTCGCGAGAAAGAGAAGGCAACAATAAACCAACTTCCCAGGAACACGCACGACGAGCGCGGCAACTACAGCTACAGATCTCGGAGGCTTTGTATCTCAGCTTACCATAGATTATTTCAGGGGGCAGCGACAGGTGGCGACACAGTAGTACGGCGTGCTCTGGCACCACTGGCTGTCATCGCAAAAAGAACCACGTTTTCGGCGCCAGACGACACATTACCCTGTTCCAGTACACCATACAGAAAGCCCACTGACCGACAGCGATATCTGCATTTCAAAAGCAGCCATGTCAAGCATTGCGAAAAAAGTATTCCTTATAGCAAAGCTATATCCGTTTCAAAAGAATTTGTTAGGACGACAGTGAATTCATTCGTCACAGTGGACAGCTACGTAAAGCACTAGTCGAACAACGATATCCTTTACGAATATTTGACGAAGCTCTCAAGCGGGACGATTGTCTCGACCGTAAAGATCTCAGCAGTACCGTCGAGGCAATGCCTTCGATTCCACGAGGCAGTGGAAAACTAAGTTAGCTGCAGCAAGCTGTCGCAGGGGAGCGGGGGAGGATTAACACGTCGACGGAGAAGAAGATGATCGCTTTCGCCTCCGAGTCGTCTTAGGCGAATTTATAAAGAACCCTGCGAGCTTTTTCCTATTTTCTTTTCTTGTTCTCTTATTATTTTTTTTTTAACGGCGCATAAACACTCTGGTGAAAGGTTTAACTTTGAGGCAACTCATTTCTATAACTTGCCGGCGCCGGGTTTTTCGCGCACGACTCATAGGAAGCCTCACATGAAAAAACAAATTTACAGATTAAAGCTTAAAACCTTTCTCCAGTCACAGTGGGCGACGACAAAATTATAACACACCCGACAATTAATCACGGGGTTCTCAGGTATTCGAGGGTTGGAACATTAAATTTCAATGGCGCATTCTACCGTAAGCAAGCGCACATTGAAACAAGCGCAAGCCCGTTCATTGCGGACTAACAATGGCTCAATAATGAAAGCGTCTTTAGTTAAACGGCCAAGTCCGGCGATTTTTCGAGGCCTATGGATCTCACTGAAAGTTCGCTCGGAACGTTGCTTGGTAGACTTCCGTCGTTTCTGCAAAACTACATATTTGAGAGATGCGCCGATTGCTTACAAATGAGTTTTATTATAACCTCGAAGCGGCCGCTTGGCTTCCCACAATTACTGGCCACACTGCGCGCGACTCATGTGAAGTCGGGCTGAGCGCAGCGACGGAAGTGACGGAGCACCGGGACAGGGTGTTAGGGGATGCAGCATAATAATCATTGCCGCGTCATGAGGGCAACGATCGTATGTCTTTATGTAGCTGGTGTCCTTGACATTAAAGGGACACTAAAGAGCGAACAATTTTTCGCGTATTAGCAAAGTACAATTTCACAATCCCGAAAACACCACTCTTACCGCGACACGACTCTTGGTAAGCGAGAAAACGCGCGAAAAGAAAATGCGGGTGGAGACGCCACCTTGAGATTCCCGCACCAAACACCGTGACGTCATAGATTTCGAAGGCGTCTACTGGGTCCTACGTAGCTTCTAATTGATAAAAATGAAGTGCATTGTCATCTGTGTGTGCTATGGACCTAGCATACGAAGTTTCAGAAAATTTCATCGAGCCAATGTCGCGAAAATACGAAAAAAAGATTTCGAAATTTTTACGTCAGGCGCGGAGATTTCGGCGCGAAATTTAAAAATTAAACTTCAACCTTGATTTTCTGCGCTAATGATGAACTTATGACTGTGAAACATATGGCATTAGAGTTCTCAGAGTGCAGTTTGTCAATATAAACCAAGTAATTGTTTCTCTTTAGTGTCCTTTTAAATGTTTTAAAGAGACACTAAAGAGAAAAAACGATTTTTATATTATCGGTCAATTACTCTTTCACAATTCCAAAATCACCGCGCTCGCCTCTAGAAGACGCCTGGTAAGCGATAAAACGCGCAAGAAGAAAATGCGACTAGTGACGCCGGCTTGAAATTCCCGCAGCGAACGCCGTGATGTCATAGATTTTAACGGCGTCTAATATGGCCTGCGTAGCTTCTAATCGGTAAAAAAGAACTTGATTGACCTCTGCGGGAGCTATACGCTTAACATACCAAGTTTCAGGAAATTTCGTCGAGCCAATGTCGCCAAAATACGACCAATACATTTTGAAATCTATGACGTCACGCACGGATATTTCGGCGCGAAATTTAAAAATGGAACTTTGACCTTGATTTTCTCTTCTATCAGTGTACTTATGATGGCGAAATTAACGACATTAGTGTTCTCAGAGAACGCTTTATCAATCTAAACGGATTTATTGTTTCACTTTAGTGTCCCTTTCACGTCAACGCATTCGGAATAGCACATCTGCCGAAAATATACACCAGCAATGAAGCAGAATACATTTGTTTACGCTGTGTGCTTGCCTGGCTTATTTCTCTACCATGAGATGGCACCACGTACCGATGGCGCTCAAGTTTGTGACTATATACACAAATAATAATAATAATAATAATAATAATAATAATAATAATAATAATAATAATAATAATAATAATAATAATAATAATAATAATAATAATAATAATATCTGGGGTTTAACGTCCGAAAACCACGATATGAATATGAGGGCACGCCGTAGTGGAGGGCTTTGGGAAATTTCGCCCATCTGATGTTCTTTAACGTGCACTGACATCGCACAGTACATGGGCCTCTAGTATTTCGCCTCCATCGGAATGCGTCCGCCACGGCCGGGATGTCGCGAGCGGTGCACCACATCCACTATAGCGCCACGGAGGCCTGAAAACGCTAAGAAGTTTGTGGACAAACTAAAACATGGTTATGGACAAGAATGCATAAGTTTGCGGACCCCTGCACTTGACGTAGCGGCGGCAGGATCGATGAAACGTAATGTTAGCTATGTACGAGCCACCCTTCGCGCGACGCGCAGCTTACCGCGCACGGCTAGACCCGGTAAACGTTACGAACAGTTTCGTCAGGACTGATTTTAAAAAAATAGCGCACCTAGCACTGGAGACGCGACGCAATGCTAAAGAGACAGGGGAGCTGGTGAGACCCCTGGCTGTTGCTTTTTAACGGCTTCGCTGTTTAGCAAATCGTTCGTTGCCCGGCGAATCCAAAAAATTCGGTCGGGTATGCGCCACAGGAATTGGGAAGCTCCACTGCTGAGCAAAAACGAAATCAAATTTCTTCGCGAGGAGAAACTCCGTCGGTCGTGTAAAAAGCTACCATCATCATGAGTGCAATGACTCGCCGGCACGCGCTCTCTTCGTCCTCTTCTTCATCGCCTGCTTGGCTCTCAGAACGATTATGAAACGGCGCAATGAAGGGACGATAAACACAGACGATGAATACCACACGAAGACAGGCGCCTTATTCATCGCCCGTGTTTATCGTCCCTTGGTTGCGCCGTTTCATAATCATGAACCCTTACGTACTCACCCACCTATCAGTTCTACTCTAAGAACGAGAGCGCCAATTTGCCCGGCGTGAGATGCAATAACTCACATGGGCAAGAGAACGAGTGCAGAGATAAAAGAAGAAAGAGAGAGAGAGAAATACGGAGATAGAAAGGGATAAGTAGAGAGAAATAAAAGAAATTCAGACTTATAAAAAAGACACACAAGGAGACAGAGACAGAAAGAGATACGAAGAAACAGTCACAAAAAAGAGGTAGAAAGAACAGAGAGCAAGACTGAAAGAGAGAAATATCCTCTTCAGCGGTGGAGGCTACGTTTGCGTACGCAACTGGTTAATGCTAGTTGTGTCAACTTGCGCCAAAAGAGAGCAATATACATTGCTCATTGGAAGATTTGAAGCTTCTGCACAGTCAGTATGCCTTGACTTAATGTCAGTATGCTGCGTATAACTGTAGCCGATCACTTTGGTGAAGGCACTACAGTGTTCGACGGGTCGCTTGACGTGTCGCGCTCCAGAACCAACGTCAAAAATGCATCACTTTTCCTTTTTCGAAGTGAATACAATTACAAACTAATTGTGCACACATTTGGAGCCCATGATTTCATTCTTTTTGTGTGAAAATTATACATGACTCACTGCAGAATAATTAGATATTTAATTACATGCAAATTACAATTAATTACGCAAAATCACATAAAAGAACACATTACTTCATTTTCTTTCTTGGAATGAATATTGAATGTCTTAGAATTATTCTATGCGAATTCGACACATTCGTAGACAGTGGCCCATAATTTCCGCCTGTACGGGATATAGAGAAAGAAAGAAACAGATAGAGAAAGAGAGAGAGCCAAAGCTAGAAAGAGCGAGAAAGAGAAAGAAATAGATGGTGAGAGAAAGACGGAAATAGGAAGAAACAATGATAAAAAAAAACACATAGACTAAAGAGAGAAATGCGAAAACATAGAGAAAGAGAAAAATAAATAGAAACAAGGAAGGCCGCCCAGTTCCGCTCTTCCTTGAGGCTTGGCAGTGCGAAGCTGCCTTAAGTTTTTGCTGTTTTGCAAATTGGTTTTCTTTCTTCGTGTACTTCTTTCCTTTTCTTTCTTCTCACTGTTTTTTGTGTACGTCTTTTTTCTCTGTTTAATTCTTTTTTCTTTCTTTCTCTCTCTCTGTGTGTATTATTGCTTCATCTTTCTTTTTTTCCTCTCTCTCCTTTCTTTTTCTGCCTTTCGTATTTTCCATTTTGCTCTTTCTCTTTCCTTCTCTGCTATGATTTGCTCTCACCCCTCCTCATTTCCCTCCTCCTCACCCTCACACTCACTTCCCTTTCCCACCACCTCTCTGTGCTGTAATACCATATGCTCTGCTAGCGTGCCCGGAGAGCCGAGTGGTTAAGACGATCGCCGTAGGATCCCGCGTACGCATTTGCGAATATCGCCTCGCGAAGAAATTTGCCCCCTTGAATTGCTTTCTTTCTCTGTGCTTATTTCAAGTGCGGCGCACTTCAGGCCTCCGGCTTGTCGTTCATCCATCCATCTAGTGTGGCGTGATGCCGCCCACAGTAAGACGCTCACTACAAGCCATAATAAGGCTATCAGTGCTAAAACCCGGGTTAAAATGTACGAACAAGGTCTAAAATGATGTATTTAACAGAAATAGCCAAGAAGCAATCGCAATAATTAACGTAAAATCCCTAAACTCTTCGCAAACATAGCGTTGACTCCAGCGGGGCGCGATAGAGGACGCCACCGCCTCGCCGAGCGAGCGAATGGCCTGCCCTGCGCCGCCTCTGCGTCGGCGCTCTGCTTACGCGGCGCTGCGTCGCTACTTGACCACATCTGATGGGGCAAACAACCTTACGGAAGTGAATAAAACGCAGCAAAAAGTAGCTCACATGTCGCACACAGAGTTTGCGAATATCCCTAGCAAGATTCTACTCGTGCCGGGGAAACCCTACATGCTTACCTCAAACATTGTCATCATTGATGCTTTGGTAAACGGAGCAGTGGGACTCTACGAACGGGAATCGCTGGGTGCCCGTGCGACGCACTTCCTCAGGTTTCGCAGTAGTGAAGCGGCCATACGTTTTTTTCACTTCAGTTTCTTCGAACAACGGCAATGGAGCGTCGCTGGCGCGTTTCCTCCAGCGCCGTGGCGTTCGGCGCATTCTTTGACTGACGCTGCAATTTTCAAGTTGAAAAAGTCGGAGAGCTTTAGTTTGTTTCTTTGTCTCTGTACTCGTTGTCTCGCCCATCAGAGTTATTGCATCCCGCGCCGTAGAACTCGGCGCACGTGCTCAGGGAGAGAAGCGGAAGATGAAGACGATGATGAAGAAGAAGAGAGCGTGCCGGTTAAGGATGGTGATCATTTTCTGTGCACGGCTCACGGACTAACGGCCGCGTAGTACATATTCGCTGTTAAAAATCCCGTTTTCAACCATGGACATGGCACCAATGGTGCAACGCGGTGACGTTTCCTCTGAGCGTCTGCTCTTCGCAACTTACGAAGCTTTCGTCCACCGCCTCCGCGCTGGCCGTGCTGACATACACCTTGTACGACGTCCCGTTTGTGGCCCTTAATACGTCGCACGAAAACAGTACTCTATTGGATTTGGGTTTTGTGTCTGCTTATTCAATATTATTTTCGAATTTGCTGAGAATTTCTACTACCAGTCGCGTGACACTAGCGTGTCATGAACATAAAACAGTCATTACGTAGACATAGCAATATCGCCGTAGTTGGCCTTTACATGCTCGGTGTTGTTTACAACCTACAAAATTATAACAAACGCGGTTACTAGTTGTTTACACTCTACTATTGAAGAGCTGAATGCAGCTGTTCCGTCCTTAAACTGACACTGCTACGAGAGCAACAACACACACCGTAACGCTGACACGTCCAAGATGACAGCGTTGCCTTTTTGCTTACCCTCAGAACCACAGTTCAGTTAACAACTTCAGGAAAACTTGTCCCAAGGTTTCGTTCCGCAGATCACAGGTACTAAAATTTCGTTAAATGCACTGTGTTTGTAAAGTAAGATTGCGCGGAACTTTTATATGCATATCCACTCAGCGTGTTATCACAATAATAAAAGACTTAGATGGGCTTCATTTTTTTTTTTTTGCAGTAAATGAAGGTGTACTTATTAGTTCAATGTTGCCACCCTTCTTGGATTCTACATTGCTACATTGAAACGTTTTCTTTCTGCACTGCGGCTTGCCCTGCCTTGCTAAAGGCGTTAAAGGGCCCTGAAATATTAAGAGTAAGGACATTACTCTTCACCGCGTCTCTCCTCCTCCTGGGTTCCTGGCGGCCTCATTGCTCTTGTCACTAACCCGTCGCAGTTTCGTCGTTTTTTAAGTGACGCGCAGCGGCGTCCATGTAGTTACGCGAGATGAGATATTAAAAATAATTGGCGCTGTTTGTGCGGGACTTGTTAACCGCAATTGGGACATTTATATCGTGTGCTACTTTAGGACTAATGACGAACTGCTGTTACACTGGCAGAAGCACTTAATATTATGTGCTTCTTCGGCAGAATAACTCCGTTTTTTCTTCCTTTTTTCTATTTAAAGCGCGGAGCACTCTAGGGGCCCGGCTGCGTAATTTTGTTTCCCCGAGGGATCGCGCACGCGAGGAAGAAAAGGGAGGAGTGCGAGGAGGAAACCGGGACCTGCGGACGGCTGTTCCGCCGCTGGGCTGCACCCCCGGAACGTTCGCGACTGTTGCGACCTGTTGCTTAACCCTCCGTGCCTCTGTTACCCACAGCAGTGGCGTAGACAAGGGGGGTTCAACCCCCCCCCCCCCCCCCGAAATTTTTCAGTTTTGCTTGCGTATATATGCACGCACACATACAAACGCACGCACAAACATACATAAAGTATGGTTGAACCCCCCCCCCCCCCCCCCCCGAAAAAAATTTCTGGCTACGCTACTGACCCACAGTGAATATCGTACCCAAAGAACGCACGTGACGCTACAGACTGTCTAGTTATGGCGTGCAGCCAGGAAACTTTCGCGTCCGAGTTAGATGCTGCAGCCTCCACCGAGGACATCGATGTGGTTCGCGTTGGCCTCTGCACGGACGTAGATGCTTACGCATGGCTGACCTAATAGTGAAGCGACGAAAAAGTCTTGGATTGTCGACTGGGAAATCGCAAAAAAAAAAAGCGGAAAAGAAAAGACTTTTTTTCTCAAATAATGTGATCTAGTTATAATAATGTGTGCATGTCACGTGAACTCCACGACACATTTCGCACTCGGCGTTCTGATAAAAATGTCATCTCGTGAATCAAAACTCTCACTGCAGTGTTCTTTGCTCCTGTTTGCCTTGTCCCATGTTTTATAGTATGCTCTTTCATGCTTTCTAAAGGATCAAAACAAAAGCTTTGCACATTTAAAATTGAACTGAACGAATTCGTGATTTTGAAGATGCACAGTCAGTTATGACAGATCTAGCATGCGTCCTATGCACACTAATTCGCGACATTCATAGGCAATATGGGTGCTAACGGTTCGTCTCCACAATATGCTTCCAACATATCTGTCATGCGACGAACACCGAATTGCCAGCCTGTCCCGCGATTGAGTATAAGTGTTCAAGAGCCAGATTACGCACGCATGCAATCA
This sequence comes from Rhipicephalus appendiculatus, assembly GCA_030522465.1. Classification (NCBI taxonomy): domain Eukaryota; kingdom Metazoa; phylum Arthropoda; class Arachnida; order Ixodida; family Ixodidae; genus Rhipicephalus; species Rhipicephalus appendiculatus. The sequence continues at coordinate 508,696 of JALIZH010022193.1, read as the reverse complement.
ACCTCTAAACGTCTTTCCTTGCTCGCGCAGCCGTCCAAACCAGTGAGTTCAGCAACGCTGTGTTTCGTCGTTACTTCAAACTACAGTGTTCTAGAAGTATTCTAGTTCACTATATTCAAACCTAACAAGATCAAAAGTCATGCCGATAATCCGCGCGTAGGTAGGCGATGTCGCTGCGTTGGCTGCGTGCTTGAGGTTTCCTCAACACGCTTCCAACATATAAATTAACAGCGGGTTCGCTGGCAGAAAATTAAAAAGTCTTTCCGTGCTGGCGCAGTAACAGTTCAGAAGTTATGTAGACAATCCCGCATAATCTTTCCGTCCGTGCTCGCTAACCAAAACGCCAGAGTTGGTTCAAAGCCAATTTTCCTCACCGTTTTTCAGCTCTAACTCTACTACATATCTCACAAGTGATGTCCACAACCGCGCAACTGCCATTAGTTGCTAGCCACAATAGTTGTACACTCTAAGAAAAAAACCGGCTCGAGGGGGGAGTAACGTCAACTTTAGTCCTCAAATCGTGTCGTTAGTCCTCTAGAGGACAAATTGCGGTGGAGGGCGTGTCGTGTGCAACTTTGGAGGACTAACGGGAGGACGAATGTCTCACTTACTCCCTCGGGACGGGGTTGAAGGAAGAAAAGACGCTTTTTCTGCAGCCCTTGTTGGGAGCACGGCTCAGCAGCCTTTGAAAGGTAGGGTGCGCCTGATCCTCGGTCACGGCCGGTCTAGAGGCGCGCCCTATTGTTCCGAAACTCGCCTTTCTACTTTGTCGGGGTGGTGGTTGCAAGCGGCGGGGTGCTGGTTAGGGGGTAGGAATGCGGCGAATGCATGTTCAAAGGTTCACTGTACTGATGACAAGCCTCGTCGGCCCGCTTACTGTTGCGATCAAGAAAATAACGCGAGAAAATATTAATTTGTAAGGTGTTAATGGTGCCCCGCCAATTAGGAGGACTTCAAACTTAGTTTTACAATAAGCTTCAAAACATTTACTAGCGGTGACAATCGTGCAAATGTGACAGATATTGCAGCGCGTGTATTGTGTATCCATACGCGCCGCACTTTCTTCTTCAGAATCGCTCACTGCAGTCACGAGTGCGGTTCGTGTTCGTCACTTGTGATCTTTCTTGCTCTGATTTCGTGGAAAGCGAGTGCCGCTATCTACACAGACTATCAACGCAGCTGTGAAATCATACTTCGCTGCATGTGCTGCAATTGTGGACGCGCATGCAAGTGTGTTTCTGTGGAACGGCTGTTCAATGGACTCAACACCAGAACATTCCTGCAAAGAAGTGGACACCCCAGCTTCGCAGCATCTTTTCTGCAAAGCTTCAAGAATAGACGCCGTCACCTTGAAGTCTGATCACCCTTCTGTGGATTAGCTGATCCTGCAAACCTCGTGCCTCTGTTAATTCTCAAGGTAAGTTTTTCATTTTCATCGCCTTGGCACATTGCATTATAAAGAATATGAAAGCTGAAAAAGCACTGTGCGCGGCATGTTTTAGCATGTTGTATGATCGTGCGATTGCGTAATCATGGGGGCTTACGTGATTGAGCCGCGCGCTTCTAGCTATTTTATTTTTAAAACAAAAACATTTTTTTTTATTTCTTGCAGGTAAGAGCCATCCTAGATTTTCGAAAGCAGGCGCTACACCATCTTAATGATGGCATTTCGTAGGAATTACGATAGATGTTAATATATTCGTGTTTGCCTTTTTTTTCTGGAACCCTTGATAGAACACCGAGGGTCAGCACAATGAAGAAATCAAAACCGTTGGCGATCTGTATCACTGCTCCTAGCGTGTGCAGTGTCATTCACGTGACTTCTCTTCCCGTGTCCTAATTTGCCGCTTCTCGCCAAGTCTTCACCTTGTTGAAGGTGTTTTCAAGAATTGAAAGGTCACCGCGCAACTAAAAATTCTCGATAGGGAATTCTCGATAGGGAAAGTCTTGAAGTTTGTATACATAACTTCATTCAAGTTTGACAAAGCAAATTAAAATATGATCAGCATTATGGGTTGCAAGTGCTTAAAAGAATCCATTGAAAGCAGTTAACGCGTTTTTCTAAGGGCTGGATGCTTCGCCTGTCTAGTGAAATGGCCGATAGTTTTGCAGCGGGTTTTTCTCCCTCAGTAGTGCGGCTTCGACTCGCGCGTTTGAGGGGATTTTACTTGATTTTCTTTTCGTAGTTCCAAGTGTGAACGAGATGCCGATCTTGTTTTGAGATCGCAGAGGTAAGCAACGATCCGCAGGAAAACTGCTCTTTCGAAAGATGCGCCAGAAATACGGTCGGCGACTGCATACACCTGGTAAATAGCTCGTAAACAATTGACACTAAGTTTAATTGCTTGTAATTTTTTTCCTGACATCCCTCTCCGTATCTACGAAGATGATGTGGGTATTCTTACTAGACTCCGGTACACTTGGGGTCAGAAGGTCTTCTACTGAAAGAGCGTATGCTTGGGCATGTTAGTAATTCATGTTTCACTTTTTAGCGCACAAACGAAGAAGGACGAAAAGCGACACGGACACAGAACTGGGCGTTCAACTGGGCGAGCAAGACTCACCGGTCGTTTGACGTGCTGTGCCGCTTCATCAAGGTGAACAGCAGCCGGCGGCCACTACCGCTGGTGCGCGCGGCGCACTGTTTGGGGAAAATAAATGTTTGTAGCCCTGAATTGATTTCTACAATTTTTCGTTCCCACACACATACACGGATGTAGTGCTGAGTAAAGCGCAGATGACCTAAGCTATCATGCCAGTTTGGCGAGGATGGCCAGGTCATTCACAGGTAAATGATTAGCGGATTACTCGTGAGTCCCTTCAAAAATTGTTCAAATGGATAACAATTTAGGAAGGAGTAACATTCGCTCTCCCAGGGATGATTTCCCGGCATCCACAGTTTGTCCTCACGAGAGTAACATTTGCTCTCCCAAGGATCATCTCTGATGGTCAACAGTTAGTCCTTACGAGAGTAACATTTGCTCTGTCAGGGACCATTGCCGAAAATCAACTGTTAGTCCTTACAGGAGTAATCATTAGTCCTCACAGGAGCAACCTTTAGTCCCTTTGCAGTTAATCCTTCAAGGACTAACTGTTTATCCTCTTGCAGTTCATCCCCAAAAGGACTATTGGTTGTGGCAAATCAGTTGATCCCCAAAAGGACTAACCTCCCTACCCCTTTTAGTCCTTTTTTTCTTAGAGTGTACGCGTACTCGCAAACACAAACGTGCTACGTCGGCTTGTGCACGCATTCGTCCGCCCGTCCCACACACCTCACGCCGCAAGGACGGCGGCCCATATATATGTTCTCTGCGGTGGCGATATACCGTGGTCGCGGCGTGAGTTAACCGGGGGTACAACCGTGCAGCGAAACAGCCGTCCGACAGACCAGTTTTCTCCTCGCACTCCTCCCTTTTCATCCTCGCGTGCGTGATCCCTCGGGGAAACAAAATTACGCGGCCCGCGTAGTCGTCCATCCATGCATCTCAAATGGCGTGACAACGCTCACAGTAATCCAAGAGAACAGACTTTTGGGCTAGTTGGTTTGTAACGTTCATTGAAGCCATAGCGCTAAAAAGACAGGGATCACAGAAAGAGGACGGGACGTGCGCTACTCACAACTGAATTTCTTATTCCGGAAACATGTATTTATACAGCATTGAAAACCGCGAACATCACCAGAAAACCGTATCACACGCGCAATCCTGCATCATTCAGGTACGCGATTTCCTTAGCACTTAAAGCAATCGAGGGCGCACTGACACAATTGGCATTTTCACTTGCAATCAACCAAGCCTCGACAATTTCTCGCGTATCTTTATCACCGTTCCTATACAGAACTACACACTCATTGAACAGAGGTTGGCAGCCGCAGTCACTACAATGCACCGATACATGCCCGTCACGGTAACAGTTGAGCTTCTGGTTGTGCTCTCTGAGCCTATCATTCAGGCACCTGCCTGTCTGCCCGATATACACTTTGCCGCACGAGAATGGGAACCGATAAACTACACTTTGTGCGCAGGCCACGAAAGGGCACTGGTGCTTCTTCGCGCATCCTCGGCGTTTCTTGTGAAAAGGGTCAGTAGCCCTACAACAGCTCATCAATTTTTGTGGAGCGGAAAACACTACATCTACTTCTGCTTTGCTGGCCACCTTCTTTAAGTTGTGGGATAACCCGTGCATATATGGCACGGATACTATCTTCCGCCTGTCCTGACTGCGCCTGCTTGAGCTTGCCGATTCTTTTTAACGCCTTCTCCGCCACTGACAGGAGCACGTGGGCAGGGTAGCCTGCCATTCGGTGGGGGGCAAGACTTGCGCAATGCATTTAGGAAACATAGGTTTGCGATAGCGCGCGGAGCGCGAGAGCGGGCGCCACCGCCTCGCCGAGCGATTGACACCTTCTCATAGGCGTGCGCGCGAGGGGGGGCAGGGGGGGGCGGCCGCCCCCTAGTTACATAAGAAGGGGGGGGGGGGCGCAAAGTCTGTCCCACACCTTGACTTAATAGGGAGGGGGGGGGGGGCGCTGCGACGAACCTTCGCCCCCCCCCCCCCCCTGAAGGGGAACCCTGCGCACGCCTATGGACCTTCCCCCTTGCGCCGCCTCTGCGTCGGCGCTGCGCTGGCACGGCGCTGCGTCTCTACGTGACAACATCTTGTGCGGGAAACAAGCTGACGGATGTCGATAAAGCGCAGCAAAAAGTTGCACACATATCACACAGCCAGTATATGAACATGCCTAGCAAGATTCTACTCGCGCCGGGGAAGCCTTACATGCTTACCTAAATCATTGGCATCATTGACGCTTTGGTAAACGGAGACGTGAGAACTCTGCGAACGGGAATGACTGGGTTCCCGTGTCGCCACTTCCTTAGGTTTCACAGTAGAGGAGCTGCTATACTTTCACGTGGTTGTGACGTAGACGAAGGCAGCAGGCGGCGTGTCCAAGATGCAACTATTTATTAGGGAAACTTGTGACCGGGAAACGGACAGGCAGGCTACAGACAAAACACAGTGTTGCACAGTGTACAATGACAGCGGTGAACAGGCCGTCGGCCGTCGAAAAACTGATCCGCGGCAAGGAGCGTAAGCATTTATACAGGCAGCGTCGAACATTCGAGCTTTATCACTGGTGGCCCCGTTCGTTCGAGAATAAACTTAGCTGTTCGCATTTGCACGCTCAAGCCCGACAGAAGATCCCAAAACAATCTAGAATGCTTCCAGACATTCTGGCGCTGATTGCGCAAGGCAGTGTTTACACGTGCAATAGGCCGGCAACATTAAACATAGAAAGAAGCGTGCGTGGCATTGCCCCCCCCCCCCCCCCCCTAAAAAGGCATCCTCCCGATGCTTTGACAAAAGAAGGAAGTGCAATAATAAAGCAAGAAAGTACAATCAGCAAAACGTACAAGCAATAAAGTGCAATAATAAAGCAAAAAAAAAAAATACCGGCAGATCCCACGCATTGTGGCAATTGATGTAATGCGAAGCAGCCAGCAAAGAGAAAATTATGCTGTACATAACATCCATGTCATGATTTATATGTTAAGACCTCTCATTTATGTTCTTCATGCAGTCACGTCGCGCAATACCAATTTTCGTCTATATCAAACTAGCGAACTGGCCGCAAGTGCACCAGGAGCGTGGCATGTAAATGGCGTTGTACATGAGATGCATGTCATGATTTTCATTTTACCACCTGCCACTCATGTTCGTCTTACATTCAAGTCACGCAATACCAGTTTTGGTGTATATCAAGCTAGCGAAACGGCCGCGAGCGCGCCATGAGCTTGGCCTGCAAGCCATGCTCTACATGACATGTCATAATTTTTACATTACCACTTGTTATTTATGTTTTTCATACGGTCACGTCATGTAATACTGAACTTGTTCTATATCAAGCTAGCCAAACAGCCGTGAGCGCACCATGAGCGTGGCATCTAAATCATAACATGGTGATTTTAGCGCTAAAGAAGACGAACACATGTGAGAGACAGGACAGGCGCTTGTCCTGTCTCTCACATGTATTCGCCTTTTTTAGCGCTAAAATCACCATGCTATGTAATCGCCAACTCGCCCAACAACCAGTTCTTATCATGCAAATCATAGGAGCACGGAAGGCCTGGGCGAGTTTGTAGGACATTTTGTAACAACTTCAAAGCGCCGAAAAAAACAAGGACAAACGAAAAAGAGTGGACACAACGAGCGTATAGCGCTCGTTGTGTCCACTCTTTTTCGTTTGTCCTTGTTTTTTCTGGCGCTTTGAAGTTGTTACAAAATGCAAATCATGTTGTACGTGGCGTGGATTTCATGATTTTCATTTTGCGATATGTCATTTATGTTTGTCAGAGAGACACGTTACGCAATACCAAATTTAGCGTATATCAATATAGCGAACTGGCCGCGAGCGTGCCATGAGCGTGGCATGCATGTCATGTTGCACATGACACGTCATGATTTCCATATTATCACTTGTAATTTATGTTCGTCATACAAGTCACGTCACGCAATAACAAATTTGGCGTATATCAAGCCACCGAAACGGCCGCGAGCGTGCCATGAGCGTGGCATGCAAGTCATGTAGCACATGACATGTGATAATTTCCATATTACCACTCGCCATTATGTTCGTCATAGAGTCACGTCATGCAATACCAAATTTGGTTTATATCAAGCTAGCGAAACGGCCGTCAGCGCACCATGAGCGTGGCATGTAAATCATGTTGTACATGACATGCACGTCATGGTTTTCATATTACCACCTGTAAATTATGTTCGTCATGCAGAAATGTCTCATCATACCAATTTTTGGATATATGAAGTTACGTAAACGGCCGCAGGAGCACCATGGTCATGACGTGTAAATCATACCGTTCATGACAAGTTAGACATGATTTTCATGATATGACCAGTGATTCACGTTCGTCATGCAGTCATGTTATGCCATACCAATTTTGGTATAAAACCCATTAACTATACGGTCTGGACAGCACAAAGTCGTAGGCGGGAAGATAGATAGATAGATAGATAGATAGATAGATAGATAGATAGATAGATAGATAGATAGATAGATAGATAGATAGATAGATAGATAGATAGATAGATAGATACGGTAAAGTCATTGAAGTTCCCTAAGAAATGCTTTGCATTTAAAATACAGTCCTCAGGTTTGTCAACGCGCATAAAACGGCTTGAGGCGCACGACATGGACGACTTCAGGTCGCGCACGGCGCCGTTGAGAGTTCGTCATGCCGTCGGGGACCACCTCGTAGTCGAGTGCGCCGAGACGTTTAAGTACCCTATACGGTCCGAAGTACCGTCGCAGAAGTTTTTCACTGAGTCCACGTCGGCGTATCGGTGTCCAGACCAACACGTGGTCACCGGGCTGGTACTCCGTGCGGCGTCGCCGAAGATTATAGTGACGGCTGTCGATCCTCTGCTGGTTCTTGATGCGCAGACGGGTGAGCTGTCGAGCTTCTTCGGCACGTTGCAAATAAGTGGCGGCGTAGAGATTGTCTCGTCGGTGGTAGCTGGCAGCATAGCGTCGAGCATCGTTGCCGGGCTCTTCCGGAGACCAACTTGTAGGGCGAACAGGTACAATTTTTTATTTTTTTTTCATGTGGGAGGTTTTTTTTTTAGTATCGTTTAATTGTTCCAGATGGCGCCAGCTACCGCCTACTTCACGGCTGTGGCACTCTCACAGCTCCCCCCTACCTACATATTGCTGAACATCTATCTCTCGAAACTATAGGCACTGCTGCGCCGGTAGGGTGTTTTGCTGCGAACGAGTGTACATTGTGGAGGCACATCTCGGGGCCTATTGCGCCGTAAACGCGTGGAAGACGTCGCTACACTGTGTGCAGGGTTGCCGTTGGGTAGACATGAAAAGGCGCCAGAACTCACGCCAAAAGTAGCCAAAGTAGCCATGTCATTTGATATTATCGCCAAATGTCTAGCCAAATAGAACAGAAGCGGTATTATCAACAGAGTCTTTACTATTGATGAATAAATAAAACCATTTTGAATAAGTAAAACCACAAGTTTAAAAAAGAGCCATGGCACCAACTGGAAATTTTCGTCGCCACCGGGGTCCAAAAGTAGCCAATTTGGCGCGAAGTAGCTCCCAACGGCAACCCTGACTGTGTGATTCTTCGTGAAATAAAGACAGCAAGCCTAGCATGCAGTCTCCGGGTGAGGACTCCTTGGCAGTATCCGTCTATTTCAAAGTGAACGCCATCTCGCTGGCCGAGCGAAACGTACGAGTTTCGTCGTTCTGTTTCGCGAGGAGTTCATCGCCACAGGTTTGTCTACTTTATTTTATTGTCATGTCGTTCGATATTATGCTCAGCGGGACCGTTTTTTGTGACTACCAGTGCCGTATACTCTTTATCAGTCGAGAATCGATGAACTCGCTAGGCCTAATCGCTTCGCTAACTTGGTGTCAGCCATCTTGATTTTGACTAGGGAGGAACCGTTCCTCCACGCAAAAGGGAGGAACCGTTTCTCCATTTAAACGAACATTGGGGACATCGCCGTTTCTCCCGTAATAGAGCGAGGGTCGCTCCATTTTATTGCGATAGCAAATATATGGACACTCTCGGCTGATTTTCGCCGTCGCCCTCTGCATGTCGACGCCGTCATTCCAGACCACCTAACGGGGGTTTGAACCAGCGACCCCTCGCTCCCCAGCCTGCTAGCCAACACAGCCACACGTCATGCTCGTGCCAGCGATATAACGGCGAGCTATTCATATGCACCATTTGCCGCTCGCGTTACGCGATCTCGGAACAGCTTGAGCGTGTTTTCTATCCACGACGCTTTTACAGTTTCTTTCAAATTGAAAACTGCCCTTGAGATGCGCACGAAAACGTGGCTCCCTTCTGTACCACTCATGATGTAGAATGAAACAAAAGAACACCGGGCACGCGTCAGACGCCACCGTGTAGGCAGGAGACGCAGAGGGGTCACATTCCACGTGCCGCACTTTAAAAGAAAAGTATCAAACAGCGTCGAAAAGTCATATAATTATATAATCAATCCTTGGCCAATCCCCCCTGAGTGGGTACTGAGCCATGCCAGAGGCAACAGCAACAACAGTGCCGGCTTCTGCATTTGTGGACACTCACAGCGCGTCGCTCAAATACAAATACGTAACAACTGCGACAGTTGTTAGTTCACGCTTGTCCTGTGTATACCTATGCGTCCTTTTCAGAGCGTCCTCCTTTGTGCTGCGGCGGCGCGTTGCAAGTATCGAGCTGCTTGTCGTTCTTCGTGTGACAAACTAATTTCTTGCTATCGCATTTTTTTTAAGAATGTACTTTTTAATGCTCTTTATCGACTTCCTGCTTGTTCAGGCCGTTGAGATACATGTCGTTTGCAGCGAGTTCCGCCAAGTTGTTCGCCCTTGAGATGTAGCGACGAAGTCGCCGGAGGAGCTCCGGCGGGGGAAGCAATCTTACGCTTGGCGACGCGGTAGCGCCCTCTTTCGTGCGGCGCAGGTGTCAGCCGCGTGTTTCCGAAGCTTTCATTGCGATTTAAGTTAATTTTGGCGATTACTTCTTGGTTATTTCCGTTAATTAGGTTATTTTAGGCCTTGTTCGTTTATTTTAACGAGGTCTTGAGCATTGATAGCCTAGTTTTAGGCCTGTATTTACCCCTTGATTGTTAGCGTGATCACGCCACATGAGATTTACAGATGGACAAAAACCTGGGTCCCTAAAGTTCTACGTCCTTAAAGCAAACGGCCGCAAGTTATACACTAACATCATTCCGCAACTGCTGCTACCTGTGTACTTGAGCATATAAGGCGAACACTTCTGATTCGGCTTCCAGTTGTCACATACCAAGCTTCAAGTAAACTCATGTTTCCTTATACGAGCCAGCAAGCGGCGCCTTTACAACAACTGCACACGACACAAACAGTGAGCGATTTCTGATAGTCTGTATTAAGAAAAAAGTTTATTTCATCGCAGGACGCTGCGGACACTTGGCTACAGTGTGTATACAACAAGGACTAATACATGCTATACATGATACATAATACATAATAATACATAATACTATACAAATGACTAAGCTCTATATACAAGAAACATTTTTACTGAAATGTCCAAGTCCACAGGATGTCTCCAACACATGCTACTACGGACTAACATAAACACACTTATCACAAACTTATTTTCACGCAATATACATGACTTCGTGAACATGCAAACATATATGCAACACGGAAGTCTGTTCTATGCTTGCCGTGCGTGCGTCGATATGATCGCCACCGTTGTTGATCTGGTTATATTACAGAGTTCGGATGCCTAGCCAAATTTGTCAACTTGTTATCCGCGAAGGAAAAGCATTTTCAAAACGGATATTAAGTTTCTTTTTTTATTCTTGAATCAAGCGACTACAAGATAAATATATTGCCAAGAGTGGCACTATGAGGCAGTTTTCTTTATAGCAGGTTGCGGATCCCTCGTAGGAAAAACGAAACATCGAAATTTATACACATACATCACTTGACAAATGCTGCTACGCATGTATCCAGCATCTGGCGCACACTTGTGCTGCAGCCTCAAGTTGTCACATACGATGCTTGAAATTAGCATGTTATTATACGTGACATCAAAGAGCGCGCCTTGAATATAACAGCATAACTGCACATGATGTAAGAGAAGTGCCCGGATTTGTAAGGGTTCTTACTCTCCATGTCAAAGTGTGACGCACGGTCAACAGAGCCAAATTATTCAGGCCACACTTTCCTTATGTCATCCTCATAAGCCTCCGTGCTTGATCTGGCTACATTTCAAGGTTGAGATGCTTATCCAAATTATTTTCATTGTGTCGATTATAAGTAAAGCAATCTCCTTAAAGGCATTTAAAGGTTCCATTTTATCCTTTAATCAAACAATTACAATATCAAAAAAAATGTTTGGAATGACATTATAAGTCACTATAGCAGGTTGCGGATCACTTGTAGGAAAAACAAACAGCCGAATCTACACCATTTGCACACTACAACACTTCGCAACTGCGTCTATCTGTGTGCTCAAGCATGTGGTTAGCACAGGGTTGCCAGGTTTTGCTACATTGCGCCAATTTGGCCAATGTTTTGTAGGCTCGTGGCAGCAAAAAAAAAAAAAAAAGATACTCTTGACTACTTGGCTAGTTTTTGGGTGCTTCTTATTTCCCTCGACACGGGCTAACTTATGAATATCTTGGCGTTCGAGCATGTGGTGCAAAACATGGTGGCTGGGGTGTCTTTCCAGCTCCCGAGATGCGAATCGGGCGCTTGCAGTACACAAAAGCAAAGGCTTTCGGCGGCGTCAACACGAGCGGTGCAATATATATATATATATATATATATATATATATATATATATATATATATATATATATATATATATATATATATATATATATATATATATATATATATATCATCCCGAGATGACACCATCATGACGTCACTGTCATTGATCATGACGTCATATAGCGTGCAGGCACATGATTACGTCATCACATGACGTCGTCGCTTGGTCAATTGGCATGCAGGTCACGGAGGTAGGGCAAAAAATCGACGAACTTTGTAAATTCCAAAGTGTGTTCGGCGAACGCCTGTGCCCATTGAGACGGGGTCGGTCAGAGTGGAACGCGGTGCGCGCGTCTCCCTCGCGTGATTGGACACGCTGGGCACAGCAACGCTACGGAAGCAAAGCGCGAGCGCTGTAGAGTCCGACGCGAGGCGCGACCGACGCGACCGGCGTCCGTTGGCACGCCCCGGCGTCCACCTGGCACCGTGCCAGGGCACGGACGAAGGGCCGGACGAACGGACGGACGTGAGCATGAGACATTAAAGGCTTTCGCCTTAAAACCCAAGCGAGGTGCTGAGCAGTGTTGTACAGAACGGCATTCCAGGAACTAGTTCCTTTTTGGAGGAACGGAGGAAGGCCACCGTTTCATTCGGGATCGGTGGAACTGTAACGGTAACTCGTTACGTTTACAAGAGAACGGTAGAGGTGATCGGTGTTTCTTTCGTAAAACGTTCCACGGCATTCAACAGGCGCACGAACGCAGGCCATCACGAAAGAACAGGGCGAGATTCGAGACCGCCTATCCACGATCCGAAGGCGAGCGTCGTAACCACTCGGCTATCCACTTTTTTTTTCTTTCATGGTATTTATCCAACATAGGCATGACACTTTACAGCAATCCAATACAGACAGAGAACTAATATGTGCATTGTGCTCGTATAGCGACCCAACGACGAACACACAGCAGTAAAGAATTTGCATTCAGAGAACGAATACCACAAGTAACGGCCATTATCATTTATACACTAGAACGGCGGTAAGGATAAACACCTCACCAATGCAAATAACATTCTGGCTGACTTTCCATTTGCTCGTATACATTTCCTAGCTGAGTGACCATCCCAATGAAGTGGGATGTTGAGGAAATTATTGGCGCTGTATTTCTCTGCAATATGCGCGCATACTAGCAGTGTGTAGCATATAGCCTTGCCTGGCAGAGTATACCAATGGGGTGGGAAAGGGAAGTGAGTGTGAGGAGGAGGGGAGAACGAGTATAGAAAAACAGAGAGAGAGAGAGAGAGAGAAAGAACGATATATAAAGAAAGAGAAATGTAGAGAGAAAGAAAGGGAAAGAAAGAGAGATAAAAATAGACAGAGGAACGAAATCTACAGAAATATGTTCGCTGACTGCAAACAGGGGACTTTACTAAGTTGCATATATATATCCTCGACATTATTTCCTACTCACATCGAAATACTGAACCAGCACTGATTAACGCCTAAGTATTGTCACTTTTCATGGGGTTTCCTGTGAAAGAAATTTATTTATATTGGTACAATTGGCGGATATTACTATTTGAATATCTGAAGCGCAGTATCCTAGCTGCGCCTTTGAAGACCGAAGTGGAATGTGCCATAGGCGTTAGACTTGAAATAGACGAGCACAAAAGTTGCAGTAGGGCCGGTGGTCTCTAAAAAATTCGTCTAGGAGCGTTCATTTAAATTCTTTTTACGTACGTATAACCTGCTGGCGGCCGTGGTAAATTCGTATAAATATATGCCGCTCGATGTGAGCTTTAAATTGCTCACTTTATTTCGCCTCAGGATTATCCGACACTATGTTTTGATTAAAAAGTCAAATGTAACGTTAACGTAACGACACGTTCCAATATTCGAAATGTAACTGTAACGAGTTCCTTGCGCATTATAGGAACTTGTAACGTTAACTAGTTCCAAAATTGGGAAGGAACGAGGAACGAGCTTTCGTTCCTGTTTTAGAGGAACGTGTACAACACTGAGTACCGACAAGCGATTGGCGCCAAACTTACGAATGAACCTCATCCTAACTCATTCTGCATTTATTCCTGACGTGCTGCACATTCTCAGAAAGCGTGACAACTCATTGACGCAGAGCGATCGGCTTAAGAACATTTTAACGTAATCACCAATAGTGATTACGTGATCAAGGAACCTGCTCGATATTGTAACTTCTACAAATACTCAAGCAATTGCTCCTCCTGGTCGCCTTCCCCGTAATAAACCACGATGTAAAGTTTATGCGCATATGACCATTGCAAATACTGCTAAAAGCACGGCATCTGATTTTTCAGTTGAAATTCACGGAGGCTTCAACTCCGACAGCACTAACGTTATCTACTTGAATGCTCTGTGTGTCACATGCAATACATCGGTCAGACCGAAACGTCATTTCGTATCCGTTTGAACAACTACAGAGCACACGTTAACAGTTTTCCACGTCTTCCATTGTCTAAACCTGTTCGGCTGCCAGTTTGACAAAACCATGATAACGCTATTACACTAAGGCATCAACTCGCGCCATAATCGGCCGGGAGGTTCGAGAATCTTTTCTAATTCATAAGTTAAATACTGTGTCGTCTGGTATTAACGAGAGCGTAGAAGAAGTGCACTTCCTTTCTGTGATGTTTTGATGTTGGTGTTTTTGTTATATATTTATTAAAATGTGGCTTAAGTATCTGCAAAAAGTTTAGGTTGCCCATGTGTTGACGGCCAACGAAGCGGCTTCACGCTAGTATTTCAGTGTATATATATATATATATATATATATATATATATATATATATATATATATATATATATATATATATATATATATATATATATATAGTGTAAGCAATACGATTTTTCCTTAAAAAACTATAATAGTTATGACTTGTCGCCTCGCAGCCAATTTCTAGGCCGAGGCGGAAAGATTTTACCACTAATTAGAGTACTCAAAAATTGCTAATTAACAAAAATAATTTAATTAATTTTTTATTTATCAATTTTAGGGCAATTGTTTATATGAGGAAGTTGTTCTACGTCACAGTTTATGGCAAGCCCAATTTTTTAAAAATTGAAAATATCGCGTGTGTTTGAGATCCATCGTCGAATTTCCAGACCGCGGTGCGGTAGATACCGAAACTGACGCACCGGGCGCGCCACGTGCTGCGTCAAGCCGGAATTCGTCGATGGATCTCTCAAACTACACGAGATATTTTCGATTTTAAAAAATTGGGCTCGCCTATAAGCTGTGACGTAGAACAACTTCGCCATATAAACAATTGCCCTAAAATTGATAATTAGAAAGTCAATTAAATTATTTTTGTTAATTAGCAATTTCTGGGTGATTTAATTAGTGGTAAAATCTTTCCGCCTCGGTCTAGAAATGAGCTGTGAAGACGACAAGTGCGTAACTATTATAGTTTTTTGCTTAAGGAAAAAATCTGTATTGCTTAAAAAAACACCCTGTATATATATATATATATATATATATATATATATATATATATATATATATATATATATATATATATATATATATATATATATATATATATATATATATATATATATATATACAATGAATGTGCTAACATAGGACCCGGAAGTAACAGTTCAAAAAATATATCAAGCACGTAGGAAAAATTTATTCTGGAAAGAACTGACGTTTTGGCCGCAGGGACGGCCTTCAGTCCTTTCCAGAATAAATTTTTCCTACGTGCTTGATATATTTTTTAACTATATATATATATATATATATATATATATATATATATATATATATATATATATATATATATATATATATATATATACAGACCATAGGTCGGCAAAAGAATTTGGGGCTTACTCGAGCTAAGACTCACCAAAATGTTTCTGACTCGGACTCACTCCAGACTCAGACTTACTCATGTTCACACTCACCAAAATTTTTTCCGACTGGACTCATTCGGACTCAAACTCACCGAACTATTACTCACTCAGACTCAGACTCACGGCTCGACCTGAGTCTGAGTGAGTCGACTCATGGGTCCGGCTAGCATTTACTTAGCTTTTTAGATGCGAAGCCATCTTATGCTCGGGGCTTTGTCCCTCCCTCCCGCGTCCCCCCGTCCCGCGTCCCCGCGTCCCGCGTCCGGCCACTTTCATGAAGTAGGGAAGCACCCATTGTGCGAACCAGAACACTGTAGTAATATGAAGGCCGTCAACCACTACTACATTCATCAGAGTCATGGCGGAGAGCACAGAGAGGCTGCTTAGCAATGGCTAGGCAGGTGATGTCTGTCGCCCAGGTTGACCCCATTCCTTGATCTTGCTTGGCATGTGTTTGGAGGGCGCTTAGTCCGTCCCTGCTTCCCGCGTCCCACACCACCACAGCGCATGCTTGTCCCCTCCCCCTCTCTCTCCTACGCTCACCCCCTTTCTCTCCTCTAGGAATCCTCTACTCTACGGAGCGGTCCCCGCTGTCCCACACCCCCCCACAGCGCATGCGCGTCCCCTCCCCTATCCTCTCCTATGCTCACTCCCTTTCTCTACTCTAGGAATCATCTACTCTACGGAGCGGTTCCCAGATCCCCATAGCACATGCGCGTCCTCTCCCCCCTCTCTCCTCTAGGAATCTTCTACTCTACGGAGCGGCTCCCGCGTCCCACACCCCCACAGCGCATGCACGTCCCCCTCTCTCCTCTCCTACGGTCCTCCCGTCCTCCTCTAGGAATCCTCTACGGAGCGGGGCGCACGACAGGTGGTGTGACAGCTGCATACTCCGCTGGGGGGCGCCACGGTAGTTCCGCGGTATGAAATTGACGGAGCGCGCGCACCTCATTCTCTCTCCTGTGCAGCGCCGCGATGAGCGCCCGTACCCCTGCCGTGAAATGAGAGCGGCGACGTTCCTCCCGCTCAAGCTAATCATCTCCCCCGCTGCTTCGCATCCACACATGGTTCCCTTTAGCGGGAGATGGGGAATTTTTTTAGGCCATAATGTCAGTGTTCTTTAACACCAAGATCTATAGCGTAATTGGTGCTCTACTGGGCGCCTTTTGGTCTCGTACTTTGAAATTCGAGTTATCATTGATTGCAATCCAGTAAGGATATTTTTATAGTAAGAGATAACTCACACGAGGTATTTTTATCAACTTCCCGTGAAATAGGTTGCCCTGTCCGGAGCGCACGCCTCGGATCAATAAATACTGAGCCTCCGTGTAAGTATGCGTGAGTAGACGTTAGTATAAAGCGTGAGCCAACATAGGGCCGATATTATTGCCGAATTTGTGTAGAAAATAGGACCATAGGTGGGCAAAAAATGTCGAGCGGACTCACTCACTCACGAAATATATTTTGCGCTTAAGAACCCGCTCGGACTCAGACTCACCAAATTTTCCTCAACCGGACTCACCCGGACTCAGGCTCACTGAAACTTTACTCGGCCGGGCACACTCGGACTCAAACTCACCGAACTATTATTCACTCGGGCTCACTCAGACTCAAGCCTCGATCTGAGTCCGAGTGAGTCTGAGTGAGTCGACTCATGAGTGAGTTTGCCGACCTATGACACACACACACACACACACACACACACACACACACACACACACACACACACACACACACACACACACACACACACACACACACACACACACACACACACACACACACACACACACACACACACACACACACACACACACACACACACACACACACACACACACACACACACACACACACACACACACACGCACGCACGCACGCACGCACGCACGCACACACACACACACACACACACACACACACACACACACACACACACACACACACACACACACACACACACACACACACACACACACACACACACACACACACACACACACACGCACGCATACATTGAATCGGTCCGCAGCGTTCACATCATTAAAGGGACAGTAAAGGGCAACACAATTTTTCGCTTATTAAGTACAATTTTACAATCCCGAAAACACCACTCTTACCGCGACACGACGCTTGGTAAGCGAGAAAACGCGCCAAAAGAAAATGCGGGTGGAGACGCCACCTTGAGATTCCCGCACCAAACACTGTGACGTCATGGATTTTGAAGGCGTCTACTGAGTCCTACGTAGCTTCTAATCGATAAAAATGAGGTGCATTGTCATCTGTGGGTGCCATAGACCTAGCATGCGAAGTTTCAGAAAATTTCATCGAGCCAATGTCGCGAATATACGAAAAATACATTTGGAATTTCTGACGTGACGCGCGCAGATATCGGCGCCAAATTTAAAAATGAAACTTCAACCTTGATTTTCTCCGCTAATAATGGAACTTATGATAGTGAAACATATGGCATTAGAGTTCTCAGAGTGCAGTTTGTCAATATAAACCAAGTCATTGTTTCGCTTTAGTGCCCCTTTAAGTCAAGCTTTTGAACTGTCGCTTTGCGTTATTCGTTCATTATTTGTCATTTAATATGCATTCAAATTCCTGAAAATAAAGTTCGGGATCTGTGTGAGATCAGTGCTTTAAATTCTCATGCTCCAGTGGTTACGCTAAAATGAAGCGACAGAAAAGAGCAGCATTCGCTTGACTATAACATCAGGATGTCGAAGCACGCGCTATTATTATTCGAGTCTCTTCAACAACGTTCCATAGGTCCCGCTTGAAGTGGGAGTTAATACATCGTATTGAGTACGCGGACTCGTTAAGCGTTTGTCAAAGTGTTCTCGAATGCAGTTGCAGTCGTGATGGCGTAGAACGCTCCTGCCGCGCGCGCGCTGTAATATTAATCACAATTGTCCATTGTAAACAAAGTGAACAAATGCAGGACGAAAAGGAAATAAATGAAAAGAAAAAGAGATCAGTATTATTCACGTATTACTTGTCGGCGTTCTCTGCCAATAAATAGACTGCCCTCCTAAGTGCGCATCCTCACTCATGACTGCTGGCCGGCGGACCTGCGTGCACGCATACGTTACGGTCCTCCCCTCTACGAGGTCTGGCAGCAGACCGAATGAATGAGTACAGAATGAGTATCGCGTAGCACCCGACGCATTGGTCTCAAGCGGCGGAATTCGAGCCCCACTTCCGGACAGGCGGCGGTGTGAAAGCGCTAGAAGCGCGCCGTAGTACCCAGGCAGCCGCTGCCGACTCGTGGCGGTCTCCGGGTGCGGCCGGCATCATCATCGGAGGCAGCTGGTTCCGATCTCTCCTCGTGACCGCTTTCCGCCGCCGGCGTGCGAAGTGCCCGACCGCCACGCAAACCGCGGCAGCTGGCCGCTGCTGTCGCTCGTCTTTGCAGGTATACACAGGCGGCCTGCTCTTCCGACCGTTCGCCGCCCGTTTTGCACTGTAGAACGTGACAGCTCTTCCT